>QFET01003088.1:0-11242 GCA_003316355.1 Tuber calosporum
ACTTGGGCTTGCACTTGGGCTTGCACTTGGGCTTGCACTTGGGCTTGCACTTGGGCTTGGTGTAGAGCTCGGGCTTGGTCTTGGTTCTCTTCTTTGTTGCTGCTGCTTTCTACTGAAGATAGTTCTGAGTCCTCAGATGGTAGTGGAGGTGGGGGTACTGGTGCTTGACTTTAGGGTCCTGAGGAGGATGCTACCTATCCTCTCGTGAAATGCCTTCTGGTATCTCTTGGAAGCGAAATGGTTGCTACTAGCGTGAGCTGGTCTCGCCAGGAGTCCGCTCAAGGCCTTTTTGGAAACAGTGAGGTGTACTAGAACTGCAGGGTCAAGGTAGGCGAAGGGTGATCAGTCCTTAGCCGAAGATCAAAGGTATACTTGAGTCTAGGTCAAAAAATGTAACCTACTCCCAAGTATCTCGAGAATCCCAAAGGGACTCTGAAGATACGATTAGGATAGGGGGAGAAGCATTGATGGATAGGTCTTCAATAGACATGGTAAAAGGTATGGACTGATAGAGTGACCGTTCAACTTGTAGTATTAAAGATGATAGTCCTGTGAGGCTTGAGAGTCCGAATCCTTAAGGGATTGCAGTCTCTTTTAATATAAAAGATTGTAGCTAGGAAAACTAAACAAAAGCGCAAACATCCTGTCCAACAAATATGCTAACCGAGGTAGTATACTAAGATAACTATATTCCTAAAACAGAGGGTTAAAGGTGACAGGATGGAGCTAACAAAACAAGTAATTGAATCCAAACAGGAAGGAACAAGAAATCGCTACTAGTATACAAATCTAGTAGGTATAGTAGGAGGATAGCGATACCCAAATGGGTAGAAGCAAGGAGAGGTAGTGATAAGCGAAACAAGGAAAGAATATCCAGTTTGGAAGTCATAACCAAGTAGGAAGGGACAGCCAAATAGTAGTGCTTATCAGGTATAAACCCAAATAAGTAATAATCAACATCAAGTCAGTAGTAATAGTAGAAACATAGTAGGATTCCGTTACAGGTCAAGTCTTACCTATAGTAGTCTGCCGCCTAGAATGCTGCTTCTTAAGCTCTCCCTTCTGTATCCAGGATCCAATAGTTTCCTCCTCCATCAGTCTTGTAGTTGACTCCATGTAGCCGTAGGGATAGCTGGACTGACTGGTACCAACTATCGAACCCTTCTGGTTTGAGGTGTTCTCCCTCACCACTGAACTTCTTTGTTGAAGGAACCTTAATTCTAAGCTTCATTGTGGTTGACAGCAATGCTTCTTTAGCTATTGGGGTATTATTAGGTCCTGGATTTGAGATATCGTCAGACTTTCTAGAGCTATAAAAGCTCTCTTCACTGTCTGAACTGCTAGGATCGTTCTTGGGTTTACTGATAGGTTGTTTCCACTTCAATCCTTTGGCCATGCCTGGAAACTCTCTTGGATTTCTCGCTTCTTCCTTGGCTAGATCTTTTCAGGATTCTGCTAGTACGTGCTTTGCTAGGTCATGTGATAACTGTCGTCCTGCTTCATTTACTGAGAAGTTGGATTCCTTGGATTAATCACTTTTGTTGCTATAACTGCCTTTCTTCTTTGTGAGCTTCTGTCGTAGGATCTGCTTACCTGACCTCGTTTATGGTCTGTCACCAATCCAGGGCTACCTGGACGAATGTCTGAGGTTTCCTAACATCTGTCAGCTCTTAACTCAATACTTGTTAATGTTAAAAAAATGTAACACTTTCCTAGGTATATCTAGCACCAACAGGAATGTGTATAGGTAAGGTATAACGATACTAACTCAGATTCCAAACTGCCAGGACTTCAGGTGAATATTACTACCTGAGATCTTAATTATTTATTAAATACGCGTTGATTACTATATCACCAGCCTTGCTAAGTCCTAGACTTATTTGCTGTAATTATGTGCGAATTGAAATGAATTAACCGCTCAACAAGGTATATTGATAACTCCAGCTGTCGAAGTCAGATTCCTCTAGGTCCTGGAAGATAGCAGTCTTTAAATACACTTGCTGGCTTATTCAAAGCCTCATACATAAAACAAACAATTAAGGAGTCTAACTGCCCCTTGAAATATAATATAAAATGTATCTAATATCCATGGATACTTAAAATCAAACAAAAAACATATCAGGTATCAGCCTGATATATAAAACCCAACATAAAACAAACTAAGTATCAAACGATACTTGAAACAAATTATAAAACAACTAACCCTCTACTAGCCCTGCATGTTTCAGTTAGCCTTGTCAGCCTTAACCTTTGTAAACAATACCAGTTATACGCTGAGCGACCACCAGGCGAATACCGGGCCTTGAGGGGTATGATTAAGCTGTAGACCTTCTGACTTGAGCTTTAGATTTGAGCCTTGGGGTGCTCTTAGTCTTCTTAGAAGGTCTTATGTGCCTAACAGGATATAAACTATTGTTGGCACACATGCAAGGCATTAAAGCAAATCATGTCGTACCACTCAGAACCTCTTTAATTCCTTCTGTAAAGGTTGTCCCACCATAGCTCCAGTCCTTAAAATTAATACCCTTACACATTTCTATTGTTAGAACACCCCTGTAGCTTTCAATGTCTACTTCTGTCAAGAGCTCTCAGGTGACCCTATATGACCTAGAATCTTTCACATATGCATTCCCTAGAACTCATACTAGGGAATTTCAGTATCATTAGAGCAGTCTGGTCTCCTTTTCCCTGAAAGATTTGCAACAACTCCTATCCTCAATCTTCTGATACAACTTCAGTCGAAAAACCTTTACTGGTCTGGGTATGATAACTTGCCATATTAACTGTTTAAAACTCACCTCCGCAGCTCAAGTATAGAACAGTTATCAGTCTGATATATCCCTAGTATATCTATTTCCATTGGCAAAATATAATATGATAGCTTCCTTGGTGTCTATCTGGCAATAACAATTCCCCTCCGTTACTCTATGCAAATTGTCCATTTCTAAAAAGGAAGAACAATGATTGTTCAATGGAACACAGTCGTAAAACTGAATGGAATCATTGTTGCAAAACAGACTATTCGTTCTACTCTAGTTTACAATAAGCTCAAGAATTATCATGCTAATCTTAACTAAATATGGCAAGAATTATGTGGCAAGTGCTACTCTGAAAGATAGTATTATTGTCAACTCAACTCTATATTAGTAAAAGGTATATACAATCTACTTGGGGCTATTTTTCTATACACAAATATGGAGGGTAATTAATATGGAATCTGGAGCAGTTTTTCCTTTCTTTCCCATTCTTCTAAATTCAAACCTTTTACTTGCCAAATTTACTACCTTTTGACTAGCCCCAATTGACAACTATGTTGTAGCATACCACCACCATATCCTATATAATTCAGCTGGTTCTTACTGATAAAGGTTGATATGCCCTCTATTTTGCCAGATGAAAAGTTTAACAACAAGGCCTATATAGGTCACACTTTCCAAGATAAATAGGAAGACTCAAAGCTCTAGAGATATACTCTGCAACGCTTTTGAGAGTCAGTTACTGCACCAAAGGGAGCTTGGGCTACTTCGCCCAAAAATTAGGTTATATCTTTCACCATAGCCAATATTGGTTAAATAAATCAAAAGAAACTGCTTTTATTTATATCTGTATACTATAATTGTACTAGTGTGAATGAAGCAATCACCAATTATAGTAATTTTTCTGTATCAGCAGTACCAGGAAAACTCTCTCCACAGACCCAACAGATGCCTCTACCAAGACCAGTATAATGTTTCCTGGGTTATTACAAATATACCTGAGCATACCCAATCCCCTATAGAAAATATGACCATCTTCGAAATTCAAAGACAAACTCCCAGATAATCCGCAATATCCCACCTCAAAAACAGCACAGGAGTTGAAAGCCCCTTAGGGTTTAGGCCAAGGCGTTGAGCCAATTCCTCACACTCGTTCTCTAGGTAAACTATATGTTAGCATATTTCTAAAAACAATTAATGGAGAATCTTCTAATTGGAGCACATTACTATTGTATCCGTCAAGTTCATGCTTAGTCTTCGGACAGAGCGTCCCGTCAATCCCAGCTGGATATCTAATCTCTCCCAATCTGTCTAGCTTGGAATTGAACAACCGTAAAGACAATCTGTAGACCGGTTAGAATGTATAGCACTGAAGTGAGGTTGATAAAAGTCATCTTACAGATCTTGGTCTTCTTTCGAAATGTGAAGTTGACCTTCAACTGCCGTGTGGCGACACTCGTCGCGATTTTCAGGAAACTTGATCCCGAGGGGCAGAAACTCTTTCCAAAATTGCTGGTTCTTGTCCGCAAATTGTTGGGTCTCATCCACAAATTGTCGGGTCATGTCCACAAGTTCCTGAGTACTGGCTTTGAGTGCATGTAAGGCTTGCTGAAATTCATCCGGAGGTTGGTTAACTGGAGTATCCACATTCGCCAAGAATTTGTTCAAGATGTCTCGTATCTCGCGAAGACCGTCAAACAAATTTGGCTGATTATCAGTCATTGTGTGTTCTGTTGTGTATGTTCGAAGTTTTCTTGTGTGAGCGTGTTTGTGAGTAAGATAGGAGGGAGGTACCTCTCCCTTTATAGTATTCTTTGACACTAAGTATATAGCCCTTATAGCAAAACTTTCTACACCCTAACGTCCGACACCTAGATGTGATACAACAGCTAGATCTTATAAAGCCCAGAAGATGTTGAAATGAAGGATTGATAACAACAATAACCCTGCTTTATATCAGCGTTATGAATGAAAACTACAATAAACATGATGCCTTCGGTCATGAAAGTCGATCCTGATTAGGAGGAGCTAATTCTAAAGGCGATTCAGGAAATTAAATCCGCGCAGAGGCCCAATGTTCCTGCTGCAAGTGAGGACTTCGATATAAATTGGAGAACTCAATACTGACGCCTTGCTGGAACAACTGCAAGCTATGCAGTAGCCCACCAGGTACTGTAGCAATTGACGCCAACAGAGGAAAATGTAATTGTGAAGTGGCGCTATAGCCAGGACAATATCGGCGTTCCTCCTAGGCTCATAATGGTAAAAGATATAGCCCTTCATCTCGAATGCAAGCGCACTTCCATTACCCCTCCATCTATAGGCAAGAATTGGATGTCCTAATTCATGAGACAACATCCAAGATTCGCCCTTCAGCTAAATACTCAGTTGGACCGCCAGCGAGCCCAAACCTAGGATCTAGCTATTTTACAGAATTATTTTATCAAGGTTGGACCACTGGTCAGACAACATGGCCTTCGCCCTTCTTAAATATTCAACATGGACGAAAAAGCATGTCTTATGGGTCTGGCAAATGGAGCAAAGGTTTTACGCTGGTGGGGTCAACACATTCCCACTGTTGTCCGTAATGAAGGCGAACGGACAGGGCCGTTGGGTTAATTGGTTGATGGAGCTGTGGGCAACTAAGGCCAAGCTGGTGTTCAGGTTCAAAGGGGGGGATTACGGGGGTGGCAATATTAGCTACGGTAGTGGGAGAGCTGTTTCGTGCTGATTCGGTAGGGCAAGATTGTATATATGTTTGTGAGCGATTGGGGTTATGAAGTTAAGAGACCAGGCGCAAATAATTTCCCTAAATTCCATAAGCTCAGCTTGAAGGGCTTTTTCTTTTCCTTTTAACTTCCTTCCAGATATTGAGAGTGGAACTTGCACCTGGGCAAAGTGCATATGATACCCTCCACATCCGATCCCCATATACCGCAGTGGCAATAAGAATTCACAAAACACCACCTGGGGAGAAAGGCAAGTCGAGGTTAGTTGTGAAACTCGAAGTTACTGTTTATCAAACTCCTCTCTTTGAAACCATTATCATAGCCCAAGGCCTAACCAATTCTCCCAGTTCAGCCGCATTCTCGGCTCAGGCAAAGAAGGGAAAAACCTCCTCCCAACTTCAAATATGGAGAGAGGGTTTGACAAGAGTTTATCCGATCACCATTGAAATATGTCATTCAGAAAATTTCAATACAAGCCTGGTTCAAGTGGCTGTGGAAATCTAACTCACTTGTTGATATCCTAACCATCCAAGGCTCTTCCATAAAATTGAGATTTAGCACCTGTTACAAAGGGGGAGCCCTTCCCTCGCGCCAGCCGATCGGAAATGTTTTTTTTTTCCCCTAAGCGCCTGATGGAACGCCCGCCACCTCACCAGCCCTAGGTAAAAATTAATGTGGTGATGGGCTGAATTTATGACTGCATCAAAAGGACAGAATTTTCCGGATTTAGTGATACATGTGCGGGCACGAATTTGGGGGCTCCCCTTCTGGTCAGGCAGGATTTTGCTCTTGTGAGTGTGTTTCACTACTATCGCTGGAATATTCTGTTATTTCGAGAATGGTGGTTGGTATTACCGATTTGCATGGGTGGACTAAGGATGACAATGAGGGCTAGTGTGGGATAGATGTGAAATTTTGATGACCACACAGGACTCGGGAGTTTATGTATATCCGTTGTTATTGCTGGTCACTTTTGTGACAAGGTAGCGGGCGGAACGACCAAACAAGGCCCTATTTATGTTTGACTTTCAGATCCTAAATTTCTCTGAAGGAAACACGAGTGACTACCTGTGAATACGAGAAAGCTCTTTGTGGGTTAACCGATTGTACAATAAGCTATGATGGCACAAAGTCAAGGGTTAGCTAAGCCCACCTCGACCAGCCCGGAAGGTTCCAAAAACTAGGTGTGCATGACATCTCCTCGGATACTGAACCCCATAGGTGGTTCCAGCTTGGGTATCCAAAACAACGGTATCGTGTGAGAAACGATGATACTGCCATACAAACGAAGTGAAATTTGGCAATATCCGTGGAGCATCCTTACCCAAGCACTTGCACAGCTGAGTTAAAATCCCACATCCAAAAATTGAGTAGCGATCGTCAGGCTAACAGGGATTTGTATGACATTACAATAGATGAAGTATTAAATCCAGTGTGCTCATGAACCAACAAACCACGTTTACAATATTTCTTTGCTCCTAAGTCACTCAGTCAGTCCCTATTCAAGGATGTTAACAGCATATCAACAACATATCAATAAAATACTAACAAAATATTGTGGTTAAACAGGAACTCGTTGAATGGATGTTCCCACCTGCTATGCTCGCGCATGACTAGATATAGTGCTAAACCCAGTACCGCATCCCACAAAACCCAACCAATTCCTATTCCTATCGGACTGAATATGGGCACCAGCTTTAGGTGCGACTTTACAATAACCCGGCAGCGCCAGTACAGCATCCAAGGTATCGCAAAAACCAGTAAGTGACAACACAAATCAGTCACCTAGCTGTTTTTGTTTTTATCTTTGTTTTTTTACCCCATTGCCCCAGTTTGAGGAATTAGCTCTTTTTTTTTTTTGCTTGCCAAATACTCCGCTCCATCACCAACCCATTATTGTCCTACTGTAGTTCAAGATTATACCAGAGCGTGTTGCTCTGGTCTTGGTGCTGGTGGCCGTCCTTGCCGATAAAGGCTTGCATGCCAGCCTTTTACGAATGTTTATACCATGGCAATTACTATATCGCTACGCTAAGAGGTTAAAAAATAGGCCCTGTGTATTCCGTACTCTCCACTGCGATGGAAATGCTTTACAACTCTACGGATATACTTGGCACTCCTGCTGATCGTTGGTTCGTGTGGGGGAAGGAGCTTTAGCCTGCTCAGCATAAACAATACGTTAGACCTTTTGCCATACCCAATTCGCGACTTAACAGACCAGGAGAAATTGCGTTTATTTCTATCTACACACTATCTTGGCGCTAGCGTGAATAGAGCAATCACTACTCGTGGTAACCTGGCTGGATCAGCATAACTTGGAAAACTATCCCTGCTGATCCAATACAAATCTCTATCAAGACAAGTAAGTTTTCTGATTTTTGTAAATGCACCAAATCACACGCAATGCCCTCCGAGAATTACCCCATAAAACGTACCCCCACCTCCTTCCTATGAAATTCAAATGCAAACTCCCAAATGATCTGCAATCTGTTTCCTCAACAACAGCACAGGAGATTCAGGTGCCGGGGGGGTTAGGCCGAGGCATTGAATCAATTCCCCACAGCCGCTCTCTAGATATACTATATGTTAGCATATTTCCACAAACAATCAATGGAAAATCTCCTAATTGGGGCACATTACTATCGTATCTGGCAAGTTCATGCCTAGTCTTCGGACAGGACATCCCATCAAACCCAGGTGGATATCTAATCTCTTCCAATTCGTCTAGCTTGGAATTAAACAACCGTAAAGGCAATCTGTAAAGCGGTTAGAATGTATACCATTTAAGTAATGTTTGAAAAAAAAAAAAAAAAAAAAATCATCTTACAGATTGTGATCTTCATTGAAAGTGTGAACTTGACTTTCGATAGCACCGAGGCGATTCTCTGTATGTTGATAAACGGCTTGAAGACGGAAAATCCCATCCCGAAGTTCCTGATGGCTGGCTTGAAGTCCCTGAACACTGACTTGAAGTTCCTGAACACTAGCTTGAAGTCCCTGATTACTGACTCGAAGTGCTTGAAGGGTTTCCAGAAATTCATCAGCATGCTTGACAACCGGAGCGTTTGGAATCAAGATGAGTTCATCCATGAAGCATCTCAAATGGTGAACCGCATTAAGCAAGTTTGGCTGATGGGTAGTCATTGTGCGTTGGGTTGTGTTCAAAGTTTTCTTGTGTGAGCGTGGTTGTTGTGAGTAAGATGTGAGGGAGGCGCCTATCCCTTTATAGCACCTTGACACTTAGTATATAGCAATTTCGGCAAATATTCCATGCCCTACCGACCACTACCAGCCCTTAGGAACGCTCCCTCAACCCTCCCTTTCTTGTTCTTCAGTAATAGAATGTTAGAGAACCTACAGACTCAGCTGCACACAATCCTTTCAAGCACCTTATCCGTGCACGGATCGAATGAATGCTGGTAAGGCGATGGCTTGTGATATATTCAATGCGGACAGCCAAGATCTCCCGTTTACTTACATATAATCAAACGATGTTTGTGAACACGGCTACCATCGACCAACCGTTAGAATTCAGACTTTTCTACGTAGGCCTTAGCGTCATGCAATAGTCATTGTTCACAAACTTCCTTTCATCATGAGTGTATTCCTCAGCCGGCTTCTCATCCCAAAATCTGCCAATATCCTTACTCGATAAAGCCACCTATCGGTCCAACACGCCCCACCTACCCAGCCCGTAGCCGGATTCAACTATCCGCTCACGAACATGTGGAAAACAAACAACCTCACCTCTTTATGCCCGGAGGAGAAGCCGTAGGAATGTCCTCCTGATCGCTTCCACCTCTTACGAGAGCAAAGAGGGGCATCTAGAAGTTGGCAACAGCCTTCCATGAAGTGACAAGGGGATCCCAGGATGAAGGGCTTCCTGACCCTTTTCGCCTGGGCGACTTTCAAGCACATTGCCTCCTGGCGTATGAGATAATACTACGCGAACCAAGGGTGGAAGGGAGCCCGCCCGCTTCATGCTACATATCGCAACCAAGGGCCCGATTAAAGAAAGAAGGAAGGAAGGAAGGAAGGGTCTTTGCAGACATCATATCAACAAGAAGTAAGGAGAGACGAAATGACAGAAAAAGGAAGTAAAAAGTGGTAGAAGCGAGTAGACTGGCAAAGACTGCGATAGAAAAACCGGAACAATCGAGAATGATGCTAGATGCTAGATGCTAGGACGTCCAGAATTTCCCCTTTGGGCCAAGGTGAGAAGACACAACACAAAGGGTTCTGTCTCGGCATCAGTCGGCACTCGCAAAGAGAAAAATACAACAAAGCCTTACTAGGAGAGACAGCTCCAACGTTCCAGCAGGATTCTCCATTATACCAGTTTCTATGCTAGTATGGTATACACGATCACGTAGATAGTTCTCAAATCATTCATCCAATATCCTTCCGTTACACAAAGTACTTTAGGTTTTCCAACTTTTTCCGTATTATTTTCCCTCTAAAATAAAAAAAAAAAAAAGTTGGCAATTATGAGTAGAGAAAAGAAATATTCCTCATCCAAATTCCCCCCCCCCATATCCCCGTGCCCAGGGGGGGGGGGGGCATATACTAAAACCGAATTCCAGTTAAAAAAAAAATTTACAAAAATTTACAAATTCCAGATTGGAAAATATTATTTCCAGGACTCTCCAAGGTAGCAAGCGTATCGGGTTCAAATCCACTGATAAAACGGATAGTATTATTATCTAAGCTAAGATCTATTTGTAATCCATCCACCACACCGCACATCCAGGGCGTCGATATACAGTATCATTCCCCGGCGGGGGGGAAAAAAAAAAAAAAAGTTTCCCCAAATTCTGAGAACCCGGATAAGATATCCAAGCTGGGCCGATGGATGCCGTCAAAAGAGAGTGAGATACGAAGGAACGCAATAAACACCAGTCAATCACGGATCAAGTCGTCTGGATATCCTCGAAACTCGCAAGCTGACCTCCCTCACCTGCCCCAGGCAAGGGAAGGAAAGGAAGCGGAAACAGGGTTTCGCAAAAAATATATGGAAAAAAAAAGAAAAAAATCAGTGCGTATCGTAAAAACTCACGACTCGTTATTTCCGCAATATCATACCTCTTTTTCCGGGGCGAGTACCGTATATATTATAGTGCTGTGTCGGGCCTCTGGAATAGATCCTCTTCAATTCTATTATATACTCTATATAAAAAAAATATTGAGTGAGTACATACCGTACTGGTTGAGAACTGTGCCGTGCGCATTTTCAATCAGGGTGATAACTCCACGATATCATGCATAATAATTATTATAATACTTGTATCATACGAAGTTATCCCAAGCAGCCCCAGGGCCGGTTTTAGATGTCCGGCACTATATCAACAATAATAATAATATAATAGTTGCGAGAGGGTGAAAGAAAAAAAAAATGAAAAAAACTTCAAGTAAAAAAAGGTCAAGAACCCTTTTCCCCTCTTTTTGCCTTACTTTTTTTTTTCTTTCTCTCTCAAGGTTCCCCACTTAATTGCACTCTGCAAGCCACTTGAACCTCAAGAACTACAAGAACTGACGGGTGCATAGCAACTTATAGTTATACACGTATCATACTAGGACAATATCATATCATATCATATCATACTTGTACCTCAGAGTGAAACTCTCAGTACGACGTACTTGTACCCCGGGGAAAGCCATTACTCGAGTACAATCAAGCTTTTTTTTTTTTTTTCTTTCAAAAGGAAAAAAGATACCACGGAGAAAGCCATTGCATTGCATTCAAGCTTTTTTTTTTTT
>QFET01003089.1:4603-14617 GCA_003316355.1 Tuber calosporum
GGGGGGGTGTTTGACTTTCCTATATGTTTAGAGGGTTATCAACTCTCTTTTTTGACATCTGGGGTCTTGTCATAAGTTTCCCTCATCGTTGCTGACTAACTATGGGATAGTTGCAAAATCCCTGCTCCCCACGAACTCTTCCGTCGCATTGCTCGTCCCAATCCTATCCCTGCTCCTGGTGATTTCTCTGTTGATGCGAGGTGTGGTCCTGCCTTTGGCGGTTTGATCTGTGACCCGAACTCTAGCAACTATGTCGGAGGTTGTTGCTCAGTAAGTCTATCAAATGGATTTTTTCAATATTTCGTGTATTCATATTAGCCGTGTTTGCGTAGCAATATGGATGGTGCGGAGACTCTCCCGCCCACTGTGGTACCGGATGTGTTTCCGGATGTACTCCACAGGGTGGCACTACTTCCACTGTCCCTGCCTCGACTGCCCCTGCTTCGACTGCCCCTGCTTCGACTGCTGCTGCTCCCCGCCCAGACGGCCGTTGCGGAAAGGATTTTGGTGGCGCTACTTGTGCTGGCACTTGTTGCAGTCAGTATGGGTATGCTGATCTGTGCAAGGTTTCCGTTCTTTGGGAATTTACTGATATCTGGATAGGTGGTGCGGCACCACAGTTGATCACTGTCTTCCTGCCAATGGGTGTCAGAGTGGGTGCACTGGCACCACTCCTACTTCTGATTCAACAACTAGCACCACTCCTACTGCTGGTCCAACAACTAGCACCACTTCTACTACTCCGGTAGTCAGCACCACTTCTGCTGCCCCAACAACTAGCAGCACTGGCGAGCCGGTTTTGGGATCACCTTCTTCTTCTAGCGCTAGCCCCAATCCCACTGGCCTTCCTACCACTGATGGTACTTGCGGTGCCACTAATGCTGGAAAAACCTGTGTTGGCTGGGATAAGGGACAATGTTGTTCAATGTATGGTTTCTGCGGTAACACTGATGGCCACTGTGGTGACGGATGTCAGTCTGGTCCTTGCAAGGCTGGTGGATCTCCGCAGGCACCTGGACCATCTCCGGCCCCTATTACCGGCGGAGGGTCGTTCGCGATTGTTGGTCAATCGGGTGTTCCTGCCATGCATGCTGGTCTTCTTCCTAACGGTCGTGTCGTCTTCTTGGACAAAGTCGAGAACTACACTCAGTTGAAGCTTCCTAATGGCCAATTTGCCTACTCCTCCGAGTACAATCCTGTCGACAACACTGTTGTTCCTCTGGCTTACAATGTTTGCATACCTCTTCTAGGCTTAGGGCCATCGCTGACGCTCTAATTTAGACCAATGCCTTCTGTGCCGGGGGTATCTTCCTTGCAAATGGAGATTTCGTTTCGCTTGGTGGCAATGCACCTTTGGGTTTTGTTGATACTACAGTTGGCGATGGCTTCGACGCCATTCGTTACTTGACCCGCTCTTCGAGTGATGCCTCTCTCAACGGTCAAAGCTGGCGCGAGCCTGGAAACAAGTTGGCTAGCAAGAGATGGTATGCCTCGGCTCAGATTCTTGCCGATGGACGAATCTTTGTTGCCTCTGGAAGTTTGAATGGATTGGATCCTACTGTTCCTGCCAATAACAACCCCACGTGAGTCTCTCTACCAGTATTGCTGCTTGATTTACAGGGACTAACTAATTCGCCCAGATATGAGATCTTGAGCGCTGCTGGTGTCAGCAACGGAGCCAATGTCCCTATGGATATCTTGGTTGCTCACCAGCCTTACTACGTAGGTAACATCAGGTTTAGTCAGGTATCGAGGTGCTAATGTTCAGTAGATGTATCCTTTCATGCATCTCCTTAAGAACGGAGAGTTGTTTGTTTTCGCTTCCAAGTCATCTCAGATATTTAACATTGGTACCAACACCATCACCCGCCAGTTGCCGGATTTGCCGGGGCTCTTCCGTATATATCCCAACACCGGTGGTAGCGTCATGTTTCCTCTTACCAGTGCCAATGGATGGAGCACCCAGGTTATGGTCTGTGGTGGTGGTGCTTATCAAGATGTCACCGCCCCCACTGATCCCAGCTGCGGTGTTATTGCGCCAGAGGATGCAAACCCTACATGGGATATGGATTCTATGCCTCAGGGACGTGGTATGGTCGAGGGTGTGTTGCTTCCTGACGGATCTGTCCTCTGGCTCAACGGTGCCAACCGTGGTGCTCAGGGATTCGAGCTTGCTACCGACCCCACTCTTGCCGCCCTCCTCTACGAGCCTACCAAGGCAAAAGGAGCACGTTGGACACAGCTTGCCTCTTCCACTATCCCTAGGCTGTATCATTCGGTTGCTCTCTTGTTGCTGGATGGTACCGTTCTCGTTACCGGTAGCAACCCGCACGAGATGCCAATCTTGGCAACGAGGCCCGGAGTTGCCTTCATAACTGGTACACATTGCGAAACCACACATGTGAATTTAAGCTAACCTATTCTAGACTTCCGCGTCGAGAGGTTCACACCTCCATATCTTCAGGGTGCCAAGGCCGCTCTGCGTCCGACCGCAATGGTCCTCTCGGCCAAAAGCCTTCCTGCCAACGGCTCTACTTTCACCGTCTCATTCAACATTCCCATCACTATCCAAGCAATCAAGGTCGCCCTTTACTATGGTGGCTTTGTTACTCATTCTGTTCACATGGGCCATCGCATGCTCTTCCTCGACAACACTGGCTTCGCCGCCGGCATTGCTCATCAAACTATTGTTGTTACCATGCCCCCTAACAAGAATGTGGCACCCCCTGGACCTTATGTTGTTTACGTTGTTGCAGATGGAACTCCATCCGTCGGTCAATTCGTGACTGTTGTCTAGGGGTTTGAGAGGGAAACCCGGATGGTTGTAACGTCATCACTCTGTTAGTAATAGTCTAGTTTTTCCTCCATCAGCTAATCTTCCACGACTTGGTCTTGTACTTTTTTTTCTCCTTCCTATATCCCCTCCTTTTTTTTGTCGTTGGCTTTGTTTTTATCTGCCGGTTCATTTTGTATAGTGATTCTTGGGTGGGCCGTCTCTGGAGGGCGATTCAAGGGAATGGGAAGGTGGGGGATAGATTTTATATCACGAATTCAAGAAGTTCTCAAGCATCTGCCCCCCATATCCCAAATGGCTGTATTAAGCGAAGTTGTACGATACCCTGAGGTCAATCCCACATGTAACTGTGTGTGTGTGCAGTGCAACGAGCCGTAGTGGTAATCTCATCGAAACAGGTACGAGTACCCACACCTGATTGCAAAACAAGGCATTGTGGTGTGGTTGGGTACCGGCTATACTCGGGTGCGTGCCTGGTTGCAAGCGCAGATCTTGATAATCATGCGGTCGCATCACCTTGAAATACCTGGTGCTGTACCCGGGCATGCTAGCATGGTACTCGAGTGGAAAAGGACGGGAGAAGAAGAAGAAGAAGAAAAGAGAGATCAGCAGGATCATGCGGGGTAGTTGGGAGACAGGTTGGATCAGTGGGGAGTTCCTGTATCTGTCAGCTGTGGACACCAGAAATTCACATTTAAGGAGTAGGTACCTTCAAGTGTTGGTGTGTAGTTCACTGTTCATTTCTGAGTCCCTCAAAAGAGCCATTCCGGAAGCTCTGATTATTATTATTATTATTATTATTATTCTCCTTTAGTCTCAGCTTAGCCTTATGCGGTTCTATCAAAATTCATAGATTTAGAATCACAGACGGACATAGAGTGCAACTGCTCTAGGCTAATGCAACAAGCCTGTTACCCCCCCCGCCCCTTAATAGATAGGCGCTAATCTTTGTCTCGCCACCGAAAGTTGTCCGCCCTTTTCTACCATGCGCGCGTAGTTTAAAATCCCGTGAGGGTGACCGAGCTGCCATATTGGATCGGTCACTCCCGACACTAATGGGTAAGGGGCAGTCGGACCGCTCTCTGGTTGTCGTCCGTGGAATTGGGGGCGAACTAATGATACCTTCATGACAGCAGGAACTCACTCCCAGTACTGAGGGTAAAGGTAGTGAAGCGCCTGCCATGGACAGCTGAGAATGGAAGTGCACCTGACTGTCTGGTGGGGTCAGTAGGGGCTCTCAAGAAGCAATACTAGAAAGTCACGAAGTGGTGATTAGAAAAAAAAATCATGTAGGTTCCGACCACTAATTAATTAGTCGGCAGAGAGAAACATAGTTGTAAAGGTCTTGCGATTTTCTCGTATTCGCTTGGTTGCCAATCTTGAGATCACGACTCAAACTGCGGTTTGGGGAAGCTGCTCGGAATGCGATTCATAAACTCCCATTCGAGCAGGTTCACGACTCGAAACCTTTGCGATATGATACCATGCCAAATATACCCCCGCGGCTTCCTGACGGTCTTGAATGTGTGAATTATTTTTTTTCCATCAGGAGTGAGGTACAAGTAGGAAACTCTGGGGACTTGCAATCGTCGTTATAACAGGTACGTATACAGCCATCATCAGAACCTCGTGATCCTACCAGAGTTGTGAAAGGTCCAAGGAGATTATTCCAATTGATCAAGCCTATCACCTTTCGATGGGAAAAATGTATGTGACCGTCCCTTCTCTTCTTGGGATTCCTGAGGTTTCCCTTGCTCATTCATTGTGATGCTATTCGCATGGCAAGGCCGTCGGACTTTGGTGATTCTGGTATCATGTGGGAATCGAATCCGATACAACCTAAACCAAAGTGGGTGAAAGTGGATCGACAAAGCGTGAGCTACGAGAAGTCGAGCGCAAGTTGCCGGGATTTGTAACATGTGATACAAAAACGTCTCTCCCGACACCTGAAAACTGCGAATTGGATAGAGGGAATCGATTTGGACTGGATTGCCAGCATAGTAGTGGTGGTGGTAGCGATGAAGTTGTACAATACGGTGGGTGATGTCGGTATTTCCTGGTGGTGTGATAGTTGACCCAGGCTTATACATACCAGGTATAAAGTAATAAGTGGGGGGGGGGAAACTCTCCACTCACAACGCAAGGCTTGGTGATTAGTGTGATACAACATACAGTAATTGAGCCGCGTTATTGGGTAGGATGGTTTAATATAACTTTGTGGATTGGTAGTGGTGGTGACCGCCTGCCGTCGTGAGTTACATATTGAAGAGAGTCGGGGGGGGGTTGTCACTATTGCTGAATTATTACTATACTGGCTGTTACTTTTGTCGCGCTTGGTGAATCGGTCGGTTGATGGTAGGGATGAGTGAGCATGATACGATGCCATTATTGCCCTTGCATCGGTGAGTCGGTCAGATTCCATGCGGTGAATAGAGCGCTTGGGTTTTTCATGTTGTCCGGAGTTGAGGGGATTCAGGGTGACGTTGGATGGGTAAGGGTGTGTTTTTGATGGGGGATTTCTTCGATTTCGAGTGTTTGTATTTTTTATATTATTATAATATTATTATCATATATATTGATACTATCATAGGGTGAAGACCTCGCGATGCTGGTCTTGATATGTCTATAAGAGATTCCCTACTATATTTTCAGGCAGAACTATTTGCCACTGTAATAGACGGGAAGTTAGATATATATGGCTCCCGGGGGAGTGAAGTGGATGGATTGAAAGGTCCTTGGGTAAGGATCTAGGAATTTCTGGTGAGATGCTGTGGTAGAAGGTAGTTGGTCTTCTCGGTGGCACAGTATCCCTTAGTCCGTCGCGCCCAAGAAATCGGCACTAAAGGCATAAGTTTGAAGACCCTGGTAGTTTATTTCCGGTTGGGGGAGGATGCTTCCCGGGGCCTCGTTGTTTTTCTTTCCAGGTCTTATTTTCTCAACCAGATCTCTTGAGCGTAACACCCTTACAGACTAAGGGATAGTTGCGTTTGTTTTTGCCCTTTATAGAGGCTTGGCCACCCCTTTTTTTCTTTTTTCCCATTTCCCATTTCCCATCCTTCCTTTTCGGAGGTTCTGTTTTTGGTAAGATTTAAGTACGGGGGTGATATGCTCCCGATCTGACGGGTTCCTGGTCTGATGTATAGTAATACTATAGTATAACATTGTTGTTGGTACTAATTGCCGATAAAGTTCTGCGGTTGTACGTACCGTATCATACCGTTACCGCATAGTGCAGTACCGTACCACCTCAGTCGTTGACGTTCCCACCGGGCTTATTGCCAAGAACTCCTATATTTATGGCATTGATCGAGTGCTCGCGCATGGTGGAAAGGATCTAGAATGAAAAAGAGAAAAAGAGAAGAAATCATCAGCCAAGTCCCCAGCGGTGGTCAGTGGACTGTCGGTTTTGGCGGATACGAACGGGCCGGAGCGTTGTGCTGGGCGCGTGTTGTATCACCGATCACATGGTTGAAGAGCGGCGCATTGGGGATTACGAAATTGGAGTTGCTTAGACTTGCCTCATGAGTGCGAAATAACTACTCTTGAGTGTGAGGGAGCCCTTTGGGGTCTCTGTGACTAAATGAGTATTTAGATCCACTGATTTAATAGACGTTGGATGTTGGACAGGGTAATGGTGGTGGCTTGAGATACGTATTTTATGCTTCAACCAAAGATCCACGGTTTTTTTTATCGATTAATCGGTTTCTTGATTGGGATTGCTTCTGAATTGCAACTGCGGGAGGGGGGTTCCCACTCTTTTCTACCGGGCTCGGGTACAGTACAGTACAAGCACAAGATAAATTCTAGTAAATTTAACTCACAGAATAACGAAAAGCCCATATTTTTATAGGCCTTCTCCTACCTCCCTAGTGCTGTATCCCTAGCAATCGCCGGACCGGGTATCATGGCACACCTCAAATACCTCCTTCCACCAGAGGTAACAACCAAGGTATAACTTAGTACCCTCCAATCTCCGGCTCCCGGGTTATTGCGGTTCCGAAACGGCGATCGACTACGTTTAAAGCTTAATCGGACTTCACCTTGATACTGTTCGGCTTAGGGTGCTCCGGTTGAAGATGTACTTGGCTTGAATTTGGGAGTTTGGGGACGCGCGCTTGGTGGGGAGGGAAGCGAAGTGGTTTTGGGAGTCCGGGAGCGGGTACGTAGACTATGATGAAATTTTCTGCTTGGGGTGTAGCAGACTTCCATCGGAGGGGTTCGTTGTGTAGGTAATGATAATAGTGTTACTCACTTTTGCCTACCGTTTCTTATTGTATTATCCTTGGAGGTGGGGAATGGCAATAGTTTATCCCAACTTACTCCCTAACATGTAAGACGTTCTCAGCAGTCAATAAAGACCCCCAGAAGCCCAAGTCACCGGATGGACAAAATTGAAGCATACCGTTCCATTCGTATCGGTGGAGGGACGTGCTATGCAAAGACTTCTTTACACATAACTATGGAGGACAGCCCATAGCCTGCCTTCAAGAATCTAGAAGGGGAAAGTGTGGCTAAAGGAGCACGTTCTAAGGAAGTACATACTGGTCACCAACCTCATTCAATATAATTTTCCAAGGTTTGTATCATACCCCCCCACCCACTGTACAAACCACGAAGTTTGAATAGTCTTGAAACCCGAGCGCAGCCACAGCCTCGCTCAAACCTCAGAAATCCCCACTGCCAAGGATATAACGACGATAGCCCAAAGAGATCTCTTATCTCCTACTTGCTGCTGTGATGATAGGGCCGAATTCCCCAACAATGCTAAATATTCACAAGTAAGTATATTCTCAAAATAGACACCAGAAGATGGTGCGACGCATTGCCATGTCTGATATGACTAAACCCTGAATACCGCATTAACTCGTGTAAGGGTGCGTCTGGTTGCCATTCTAAACCTTCGTTTTGACCCTGATTATTGAGGTTTGGAGAAAAACTCTATTCTACTTTGAAGTGGTATGTCTGGTTGACAGTGAAATATGGCAACCAAACTGCAATAATGAGCTCAAAACGAAGGTTTCAAAAAAATAGAGGAAACCGGGGGGTTTTTTTTTTAAAAAAAATCACATTATAATGGAAGTACTTTCAGCTAGTATGATACATCAATATTACAACACCACCACTTTCAACAATTGGTATTAAATTTTTTTAACATAGATACCCAAGCCCAGGTGCCCATATTTCCTTTCCAATATATATATATTTTTTTGGTATTTTTTGAGTAACTTTTGTTAAAATTATGATATATATTTAGTGAAGATCACAAAACAAGTCTCATACCTCCAGCTTTTATCATCTGTCAACCAGACACGCCACTACTACATTCGTTTGCATAGATTATGCCAACTTGGAATGACTATAGTTGCAGGATGCAGCTTGTATTCTCCGATTCTAGCATTTTGCAAAGCCGAGGGCGACCAGACACACCCTAAACCTCTCGGAGTGCCCATAACTTCTCTTCATATACCCTAGCCCTAAATCGTGGGAGGGTATCCTTCGATAATATTGTATCATAATATCTTATTGGAAAATATTTACAGATAGCCGTGGTCGCTCGAAGATATTTGAGGGTATCTGGGGATATCCACTACGCATTGTCAAAACATTTCCTAACTACCCGCCATATGTCGAAAGACTACAGGCGCCGCCAGGCATTCATGAAGCCAGAAGACGGGGGGGGGGAGCAGGGGCTGTAAAGCTCGGTCCAGTCCCACTTTGACCTGGCGGGACTGTATATCTGCAGGCTACTGTAGGCCCGGCTGGCTGCCTGAGAGCGTTGAACTAGATAGACCTTTTCTAGCATGTCCAAGGATTAGATCGGTTTCCGTTTCAGTCGGCGCCCCTAATGCAGTAGACTCTCATTGTGAGAAACCTTTATCCCTTGGGGGCTCTGAAACAGTAAAATTCGTTGCTAGGTGGCTGAGTGATTTGTCCACGGGTTCAATTGAGCTCTCATTGGTAGAAGTGAAAACCCTGCAGGTGGCAGAGTGACTTGACCACGATGGCGAGGTCACTCATCCACCTGGCAACGAATTTTACTGTTTCAGACCACCCAAGGGGTAGCAAAAGCCCCTTCGTAAAACAAGCTATGGGCTCACTCACAAAAAATGAACCACTTGGACCAAAATTCACTTTTTCCTGGAAGGAAGTTCTCGTTACAAGAAGGGCGTTTTTTCCGCTCCCGAGGCATTTTTTTTTTTTTATTTTTTATACCCAGAGTCACTGAATTCCTGTTTTGTTTTGCAAGAACGTGAACTGAGGAGCTTTGAACAACTGCGTCTACATTCCTATGGGGAAAAAAATTCTTGGAGCACTTGAAAAGTTCGAGCAGAGATCCAAGCGTGCGACCACGTTTTTAAGTCTCTCTCCCCTAGTACTCATAGCTGGTAACTTAATGAGGGAAAAAAATGGAGAGGGGGGGGGTCCTGTTCGCAGCTATTTCGCTTTCTAATTCTATCATACGAAATCGTATCATAAGATATCACAATAATATTATCATATAAATTCAGATCAATCCTTCCCCTAACCATCTTTCCCCCTTCTTCACACCCAATTATTCCGGTTCCCGGGCACAACAGACAACCTACACCCCTATCCCTCCCAATTATCATACATCTTGGGATACCCGATTGCCCTTTCAACCATTACCCTGACAAAATCACCCCCCACCGACATCATGACCTCAGTGCGATCCCTCACGAGACCGTGATAAACATCATTAAAAGCGATAGAAACGCCGAAAGAGATTCTAGAATTCACTAGAGCACGCCACTCACATCTGCAATTATTCTGCCGACATGGAAACACCATCCTTCCTAAGGCCGTGACTCGCAGCCTTGAGAGATTCACCCCTGTTTTCAACTAACTTTCTCACATCTCCAATCTCACTTCTACTGATAGTGGGGCCTTTTCTGCTATTCCAAGTGAGCTCGCTCTGGTGGCCATGGGACAGTGCTTGTTTGGGTTGGATGTTCTTGCTTTAGCATTTGCTTGCAGGAGGTTTTGTAATCTCTACGTTTTCAATTGCAAAGCAATAATTCAGGGTGTTAAGAGGGGGCTGGAAAGGCGGCTCAAGAGCCTCTGTCATATAAGGAATGTATGTTTTTTTTGGGGGGGGCGGAATTATTATGGATTTTGGTATCATATAAAATATTTTCCCTTACTCCCAGATTATCACCGACGCTAACACTAAATAGGTGAAACATTTTTAACCCATTCTC
>QFET01003089.1:14771-24843 GCA_003316355.1 Tuber calosporum
GGGTTCCACACCTGGGTATCGAGCTTCTTGGAAAACCTACCAGCATTAGGCTTTCCCTCATCAATCACTCTTTTTGCGCACTACATTAGCATTTCTCTTTCTTTGCTCTTGTGGCACCGATGCGGGCTCCGACGCTGCTGTCCAATCGGCTCTCTCTCTTAACCCCCCACCCCGGAAGACCATGTCCCCAGCGACTATCAACTACCTAAACGACATGTATCCTAACGCCAGTGTTTACAGAGGGCAGACCAATATTGCGCGATTCTTGTCCTCTCCTGCCTGCCTTGTTGGCCAAGGTCCACTATTTAAGGCCTAGTGATATCTGGTGATGAACACATCCCAACAGTATTATTTGTACGACCGTACAACCTACTAAACGATTGGTAGATTACCTTCGTAGCGCTAAAATAGCCGAATTTTCCTACATTGTACAAGGCATCTACCAATAATATCAAAGGGCCCCCGCTTACAAGATGCCATACGAACATGGGGTGGGGACCTGTTTGGGGCACCCTAAAAATTGCCAACTCAAGTTGCCATAAAGCACCTGTGGGCCAGTCAACCACATGCCTCATAAACCCTATGCGATGGTAGAAGAGATACCACCGCATCCCCAGTCTTGTAGTTTTCCCAATATAGTAGTGGGAGGTCGCATGTTAGATACTCTAGATATAAGCTAGCAAGTATAGGAGACACCTCAGCGAGGTTATCGATTCGGTAGAAGTGGGCCAAGTGAGAAAATTAGCGGATTTCCTGTATATATGCCAGCGTAGCGTATCCGATGTCAGCCGGCGTAGGTGGTGTTCTGTCAATTGATCGCGCAGGAAAGGGTCGTAGGTTAATACTAGGAATAATACTAGTAATTGAGGGTAGGATACCGGTACTGGTAATTTCCTAGCCAAATTAAACCAGTATAGAGCATCCCGAACCAAAGTATACTCTCAATTACCCCAAAGGGTAGAATCTGAGCTTCGTTTCCTTCCTTCCTTCCGTTTTTCTTTTCTCTTTCCCATTTCCCCTTGTCATATCCGACACTACGGGATATGTTTATTCCCTGCAGTGACGATAGCGCGGAATTTCCTTACATTGCCTGAAATACTTGACGTCAACCCGATAGCAAAAAGGAGCTTCATATATCGGCTGGGACACTCAGAATCGCGCAGGAATCATAGCGGAGTTACGAGCTCTATTAAGCCAGGCGAATCAACAAAAGCGGTTCAATTTCTGTCCCTGGGCGGGCGTACCGTATTAGCTCGTCTAAGAGAACTGATTGCTAGGAGGTCGGAGTTGCCTCTCCTGGTAAGGTCTGGTGTGTTTTTCTTTTTTATTGGTCTCGGAAATCAGGTTTTTTGGTGCGTTTTCCCCCCTTTTTCAGAGGAGGGGATTTTCGATTATGATACATAGCACACCGTTCTCCAATGCATTGAAAGTAGCGTTGGTATAATATGATACTGCACAATTTCCTATCACTCGATATATTCCTAAGATAAAACATAAATAGTCCACTCACATATCCGCAATTACTATTTGATTTTCAACCTATTCCTCCCACCGCACCCTTATCGTTACCAACCTCAAACCACTAACACCCTCCCTGATGGCTCCTTCTCCGCCACCTGGCTCTCCGGGCGCTTCTCATCCTGATGATTCCTTATCACAACCGGTTTCTAGTTTTTTTGAATCTAATCATCAGGCTGGGTCAGCCATCCAGGCAAGAATATAAGTATACGCCCCCCGAACTGCTCTAAGATCTGCAACTAGCAACCTTTTAACCAACACTGACATAAAAGATAGTGGTGTAGATAACATTTCGCGCCAGTGTAGCCATGCAGATATAGAGACTGGTTTTTCTCGTCTTGAAAGCAGGATTTCATTCCTGCAATGTCAAACGGGATAGTGAGACCCACTGAGAAACGGCTTGATATCATGCCGCTGATACATCATTAGCACGAAAGCCGCAAATGCACCAGATCCGGTGCGGGACCGGGAACAGTTTTTAATATTTTATTTTTTAATCGACGTTGCGGTATTCCTGTTCTGGGTCTGAGTGTGGAATCACTCCGCCGGGCGTTGCTTGAGTTGGTCCAATGCTGGACAGTTTTTTGGGTGAAGATTACTGGCCACTTCGCGGGTATTAGAGCCTCAATTGCAGTTGGGAAGGGGTGGCGCTCTGTGGGTTGATATTTGAGATGGCCCGCGGTTGGTGGGGCTATTATGGGTTTGAGCAGACCGATTATTTTGTAGTTGGTACTCACAGGATGTGTTGCACGGCATTAGGGGTCACGAGCACCGTAAAGTGAGCCCACCGTATCGGAAGCGTAGCCTTGCCGGCCGTGCTTTTAGCATTGTGAGCCCACATTAGAAAGCTTGGAGAGGATAAAGTTTTTTTTAAGGGGAAAAAACCAGGGTCGGGCGTAATTCTGAAATGGGCAGGGTTTTTATATGGAAACCAAAAACGAAGGAGGATATTCGAGTGATATCCGATGATGACTTGGTGAAGAGCAAAAGTTGGGCACGCTTGGTACCCCCTCCTATCGCTCTAGCGTTGCCCTACTATAAGCATGCCCAGAGGCCTGTGGTGTCACCAATCTGCCCCTACAACCACTTGTTGTAGTGGCCATGTATACGGCGGGAAAGCTTCTGCCATGCAGAGTGGGAAAGCCCTGTATGTCATGAAGTCCACTAGATTGCTCGTGACGATGATTGCGGTTTCCAACAAGGATTGGTTTTGCGGTATTGGCTATCTAGGCTACCATAGTTTATGTATAGATCTAGTTGGGCTTGTTCTGCGGGTGTCATTTGGGGGTTTTTGTGGCTGATCGTTCGTATTGACTTTCTTAAGTACGGTGAAGTGGTATCTGCATCGCGGCTTTGGCACCAGCTGTGTGGAAACCCCCACTTTTCTTCTTCAGTGAGACCCCGCATTTCAACAGCTGCCAGGAATATCACCGATTGGCCATACTCAATAACTCTACAATAGTGCGGACAGAAAAGACCAGAAAATGTCTCTACATTATAGCTCGTGCCATCCAAAACCTACTCCTGGCTGCAAATTTTGAGTCGATTATATATCGCTATTATAACCTTTAGTCATTTCAAAAAAAAACCCTCTAGAATATTCTCCTTAGCATTTCCAATAATATAGAGTTTTTTTGAATTAATATCATAACTTGGTGAAGGCATATAATCATTTCAAAATGGTAACTCCTGGTGTTGGTTTTTGAATAGAAACCACTTTAACACCAGTAGTAGCACCAACTTTACCAATAATACGAACTCTTTTAATAACAAGTGTACCGGCACACAAATCTTCACCATTGGAGCACCTGATATTCGGGCTGAGGTGGAAAAGCGTCTTGCGGGGCTAGCAGCAGGCTTGTGTGGGCCGAGAAAAGATGGCATTATCGGATACCTTGTAGACTGGGCGATGACGAAACCCCAGAGGCGATAGACGAGAGTCTGAAGGCAGACGCTCTAGAGAAGATTCACGAAAATATATCGGAAATGTGCGCAGGAATCCTAGTCCACACTATCACTAGGCTTCCAGTCCGCCCCTGGGCCTTGTCAAAAATGGCGCCATTCCAGTTCCGGACACCACCTACCACATCGTAAGTGGTCCTCAAGCCCTGGACCTGGGAAGAGCACAGGTCTCTTGGCGATTAAGGGTCGTCTGGTAGGTAGCCCTATCTATCACTACTGACCCAATTAACGATTACGGGATTAATGGGACCGTGCAAAAAAATGAAATCGACAAGTGTTTGGTTGCTTTAAGAAATGTTTCATTCTCATATTGTTGACAGAGAATCGGCAAGTGGGAACGAGTGTTATCACAGGTTCTAACTGTGAGCAGGTACGAAAGGAGGCGAGCGACTTGTATTGCTTGTAGAACTTAGAGAAGAGAATTAAGAGAAGGAGAAAAGAAAAAGAAGAAGAGACAAGAAGGGGAGGGTAGCTATTGAGACGCGACAGAGGGTGACGTAAGCAAGCACGAGGTGTGACTTGTGACTGCAGCAACAGTGAATATAAGAGCATGATTATGACAGCAATTTCCAACACATATACACCATTTAGCCTAGTTTACAGCTCACTTGTTTATAGGAATTTAGTACTCTTTCAACCCGGGTTGAGGAGTGTCGGTATATGCACGCGTCCTAAAAATTCTCTAAAATCAGTGTAATCATGAAATATCACTCGGGAGCCTAGAGATATCTGTAGTCCGGCCATGCCCGGCCAGATGAGCTCAGAAGCAGGACTGGAAGCTTGCGGATGCTGATTCAACCCCCCAAGAGCCTGTTGATAGATTCCTATCTAAATCTCGGGCGCTGTCCTTTTCAGACCACAATATCATTCCTGGAACTTTATCCCCCAGGGGTTACACCAAGGAAATGCTATATTAGGCAGAGGTGAATACATTTTTATTACGCTACAGCTAGGGGATCATTCCATTGATAGCCTTCTCCTTTTTTTCGTTGTTTTATCCGAGTTTTCCCCGTGTAGTAAGTATCATACGACAATTAAGCCTATTACTTATCATGACTTTGGGCCTCGGTGGAGATACCGAATGATTTAAATTTATTATGACTGCGGCTTAGGGGTGGCGCTGATATCACTGCTCCACAAATCGCAGCCCTAGAGACGACTTCAATTTGAACATAAAGAGTTTAAGGCGCGCGATGGCACAAATCCAGAACCTCCCACCCCATATTCTGAAGTCCTATCAGACTTTTTTAACAGAAGGCTAGGTATTATGAGCTTTGAATTATATCATATTAGGAGAATTAATCTGCTTGTGCACTACGCCACCAAAATCCTCATAGCCTTCTAGATACCCTCTGTACCGCCACAAAAAAACAACTTTGCATAGACGATAGCAATTTGGGTAAATAATATTATTTCTTAATTCAAGATTGGCAACAATAGGGGTATCTAAAATCCCATCTGAGCCGATGGGCAGGAGAGTACCTTGGGGGAAGACTGCCTAAACATGATGGCACCTCCGGGGCTATGAGGACGTTCCAAACAATAGGGTAGATTACATAGCTCTTTTTGGATATGATAGAAAGAGCGGCCCTGGTATGATACCGGCATCTAAGCTCAATACGCCACTGCCGCGGACCGGCTCCCGAGCAATTGGTCTTAGCATCACCTGCCAGCCCCACTCGCAGCAGTAGCAGTGCTTGTGTCAGTATACCACTTACCACACTTATGATCTACGGCACTTCCCACCTCCGACCTTTCATAATTTGAGCACCAGAAAACATCCCCCCAGCCCACGATCCTCTAGAGACTTTCTAAAAAAAAAACTGTTCGATTCCGACTTGATACTGGTATATTTACGCGTTTTCCTTCCGTTTCCACCTGACCTACAGATTTACCACTACTTCTACGCTAGAGCAATCAGGCTTCATATAGGTCTCTTGGGTGGCCTGTCTTCTTATCCCTCACTGTCTAATTAACACTCGAAGCAGTAAACAAAGATTTATTTGTTGGCTTATGATTCCGGGAGGAAGGCTCATTTATCAGCAGCCCGTGAGTTAGAAGCTACGGAACAGCCTCCCAGCATCAGCTCCCAAGACACGCAATCGCTTTCTAGTGCCCAGAGAGGGGTAGTTGGGGTCAAAATTCCGGTACTATACCACCCAATTCATTGCCGGGCATGTGAGCCAACAATTGGCACCCGTTTTCCCTTTCTACTGACCTCTACTTATATCCCGCAAGGGAGATCATAAAATACGGTTATTGTTACACAACCCCTAACCAGGAAAAAAAAACCGTTTTATTTTTAGACATCGGTATTTCGTGCTACATGCAAGTACGAGTATAAGTATCGGGGGAGATGTTTCCGTACAAGACAAGAGCAGTTGACCAGCGAGGTAATTCCTGTCTCTCACCAAAACATCTCCCTGGCACCTGTGCTTGTAGTGACTATTTTAGAAAGGATGGCAGCTCTTGGCGTGGGGACACCAGCAAAGTATGATATCCAGAGAGAGAGGCCAACCCCTGCCGTTCCTATCCGGATACCACCCTTTTTGCTAAGTTAGGGTAGACAAAACCCGGGCCCATCTCCATCAGGAGGTATCGTACTTTCCCCTCCTAATGCATCTCCCAGTCATTGACAAAAGGAAAAATGCCAATAAATACACCCAGATCCTGTATATCTTTTGAGGAGATATCCACGATTTTCCTGTGTTTTGAATTTTTTCCTGCTCAGAAGTTGAAGTATTATTTCTTGGCCGTAGGCGAAAGGCGTAACTTTTTTTTTGCTGACATGATATAAAAAATCATTGTTGGTATTCTACAGGGAGGCCGGGGATTGATTACTATATTATGGGATAGGTTTTCTCGGCATGGAACAACCAACTCCCCCCCCCTAGCAAAAGCAAACTCGCCCAAACTGAGATTCCTTGGTAAGTTCAAGATCTGGAAGGTGGGGTATTGAGAAACTGACCCAGGCGAAGTAAACGTGCCCGTAAACACTGTATATTCTAATACACGCTGTATTTGCGCCGTTGGTTTTCTAACGGATAGGATCAGAATATTGTATACTGATATTATGATGATGGGGGTAAGACGCCACCATATCATACTTTTCCTCCAATACCAAAAAGTGCCAAGATATAAAGATATACCACCTTTGAGATGCCGATCGGAACTTTAACTTGTCATGACCAACCTATGAAATCCCTCAAAAAGGGAAAAAGTACCCCTGATCAAGTGCTTAGAACCACTTTGATAACAGATCCCGAAATTCGTCAAGGGGATTATCGACACTGAGGCTGAAGAAAATCTAGCAATCTTAACTACTGTACGGGGTGATGCCACGACCGACATGTGTCCTTACACAAAAGCAATTGATATGTCGCAGAAAAGATTGTTCTCGTATCGCCACGAGAAACATCACCAGTGAGCAAGACAGTCTTTCGATATTCAATGTGAGCCAGAAAAAAAAATCAGCTAACCCATCATGAGCTGGGGCTACGTGTTACAAAACCAACAGAATCCGACGGGTTCATGCTGCCCCAGTCTCTAGGGAAAAGCACATACAGAAGCCGGCGTTTCTCAAAAGGCTTAAAACAGATACATACCAGAAACGGGCCCTCTACCTTACCTTTTTTCCCGAGAGCACAGCAGTGATCCCCCCTGTACGAAAGGGTCAAACCCCACCTATTGCTACGTTCAAGAATCTTAATCCATCCATTAATGAAGAATCTATTGCAGGGGTACAGAAAGACCAACCATTAGGGAAGGTAATCGAGACCATCATTCTTGGCTCAACGGAACCTCTTTCTAAACACAACCTCTTCTCCGGATCGCCCATACTACCTAAGACCAACGGCTGCCTAAGGCCAACGGCCGCCCTCTGCTTCATACTCAGGTAGGTATCCTGGAGTAGTATTATCTTGGAATATACCGGGATACGATGCGGCATGATGCAGTCTCGTGGTATCACTAATCGCAATCGACGGGCGCGACAATAAGGGGCATGTTTTGTGTTTGATATGATTTCCCACCGTATAAAGAGGTGAAGGGACTCAATGCAGGCAACATTGCCAATCGAATATCGCCCACGATGAAGCTCAGCTCGGTCTACGTTTGCGCAGCATTTTTGGCAACCGCAGCTGCAAGGAGTGAGGTTGTTACCTCCGAGAAGTTGCAAAATGACATCACGGAGATTGAGTATGTTGTCCATTCTGATCCCCCAAACTTGTCCTGAGTGCCTCAGTTTCTGATAATAAAAAAAGGTTGATGAAGAACCTCAACCGTTTAAATCAGATCGCACGCAAAAATGGTGGGAATCGTGCTTTTGGCTTTCCCGGCTTCGAGGCTTCAGTGAAGTATATTTTCGAGCGAACAAGCCGGTTTTCTCGTACAGTCGACACTTGGATTCAAGATTTTCCTGCTTTGTTCAGCAAGGTTGAGTCCATTTCATTCAAGGTTGATGAAACGAATTACTACATATATGGCCTCACGTACTCACCCTCCACCCCTCCTGAGGGTGTTACACTCCCGCTTGTCCTAGGGCCCCAGGGTGCCGCTGCCTGCAGTGTGGGCGGATACGCCGGGCTTGACGTGAAGGGTAAGATTGTGCTTGTGGAAAGAGGAACATGTGCAACAGGCGGTACTCTTGCCGGGAGAATCCGACCAGCAAAATTGGCGGGCGCATCCAATGTTATTATCTACAATAGCGTTCCTACAAAGGTAACAGGCGGAACATTGTCAGCTCCAGATCCAGAGGGGTTCGTAAGCAGTGGGTTTATCAACCAAGTCGACGGTGTAGGTTTGAAGGAGAGGCTTCTTGCTGGAGAGCAGATCATCGCATACTTCCAACAGACACAGCTCATCGAGACAAGAATTACCCAGAACGTCTTTGCCGAGACAAAGGGCGGTGATCCTAATAATGTAATCATTGTAAGTTGACAGCACGGTTTACCTGGCTTTTGCAGATACTAACAATCAGCAATAGCTTGGTGCTCATTTGGACAGTGTCCAAGCCGGTCCGGGGATCAACGATGATGGCTCAGGGACAAGTTTGATTCTCGAACTCCTAACCGGTCTCAAGAAGTACGAAGTCAAGAACAAAATCCGCTTCGCCTGGTGGGGTGCAGAAGAGTAACACTCCCCTTATCCCATCAACCCGGCCCTTTGCTAACGCCACTCAGGAACGGCCTCCTTGGCTCAAGGTATTACACCTCACACCTCAGCCAACCCGAAGTTGACAACATTCTCCTCTACCTCAACTTTGACATGGTCTCGAAAGGATATTTTGGTGTTTTTGACGGGGACGGGAGTACCCACGGCCTAGTCGCTCCTCCGGGGTCAGAAGTTATCGAGAGGCTCTTCGTTGACGACCTCACTAGCAAAGGCATTACCGTTACCCTGGTGGCATTAACTGGTGGAAGCGATTATGTCAGTTTCATGGAAACCCTGAAGAAGCCTATCGGCGGTCTACATACGGGGGCTGGAGTAGCCGAGGACCCGTGCTACCATCAGGCTTGCGACGACTATGCGAATCCAAATTCTACCATTTTGACGATTAACGCTAAGGCATGACCCTTCGCCCTCCCCTTCTGTATCGCTCTTTTAATGGACGGAAGCTAATTCGGGGGAGGGGGATTGTTTAGACCGCCGCTCACGTCCTCGCGGTACTGGCTCAGGACGGGCACAACCTGATCCCGAAGAGTAAGACCAGCGCTCCGACTAGACGGGGCGTCACGGATACTGTCCAGTGGACCGTGAGCGAGGGGGAGAGACATGTGGGTACTTGCGGGCATGATGTTTAGCCTTCAATGTATTGTTATTATGTATCAGTACGGTACGAAACATAGCTCATGGATGAAAACAAGTTCCCCTCGACCACGTCGGTACGCTGTTGACTGGAATTCTCGATGCCTGTCACGGTGTGTCACTCGCGAGGACTCAGTTGTTGGTTGGTGGGGAGCCCTATCGTGGTGGTGAGCGAGTAAAACTCGGCTGTATCCCCGGAAAATTCCTCTGGCCATGGCGAAGGTATGAAAGGCCACTGTAGTACAAGTATTGCAGATAGGATTTGTCACGACTACAGTATTTCTCTTACGCTATAGATTCACCATAGAGCAGCCCCGGTGTGTGATCCGTGACTATAAAAAAAATAAGAGCGTTTGCATACCGCGGCAAGGAGGCGATGATAAATAATAATATTATAATACACCCTGCGAGCACTTTTCATACCTTCACACTAGTTATCGAGCGCTACACTGATCCCCTAAGCTCTACTCAATTCAACAGGAAGAGAGATGATCTGTCGACAGAGGACTCTTGTCCACTGCAGTGCAAATGATTTCTGGTGATTAGATCCACCCCTCTACTTTCATACCAACGCCTACACCCATTTTGAATTCTCCGTTTTCTTAACTCTCTCGCAATCCCTTCCCACTCTAACCAAGGTGAGTATCCGCGACCCAGATTAACAGTATATTCAGGGTTCTCACAGTCAGGAAGTTACACCCCCTACACTCCACCATCCCCCCCCAAGCGAAGGCCCCTCTCCGATAAAAGAGCCAACTTCAGCCTCCTTCGGGAATCTGTTGAAGTT
>QFET01003099.1:1638-18787 GCA_003316355.1 Tuber calosporum
AAATAAGCGGGCACGGTACCTGTTCCCAGGCCGGAAGTACCCGGAAACGGGGGGGGGGGTCAAAAAACACATGGTAAAACCTACCGTACTCGTACGAGTACCAGTGCGAACAACGGTGTCATAGCTCACCGCAGGCCACATTCTAGAATACGTTACCCCATCCAATCCCTCCTCAACAAGTCCAACAAACGCAACAAGCGTGTGCAAGCACAATACAGTATCACCCACCACGGCAAGGAATCACCACCACCCCCCGATCGGAAAAACGCGCTCGGAACTATAGTATCCAATCCCGGACCTTTTATCCTCCGATCCTCACGAATGATCACTCAGGATTGGGCCGGATTGGACCATCGTAGGGTGGTTATGGTTGGCTAGTTATTAATAGGATAGGGGTTTTAGAAAGGGGGGTTTGTGGGAAAAGGGGAAGTGCATTTTTTTTTTTCATGATATTCTACTTTTTGAGGAGAGAGTTGGAGGGGTTGTTGTTGCTGAGTGAGGCTATGTGATTGGGATGGAGAGTACAACACACATACGGTACTATACTGCAACCGGTATTGTATAATATGGTAGGGAAGAGCGAGGGTACAAGTGCCATGATGTAATAATAATACGGTAGTATTGGAAGGAAGGAAGAAAACAAAAACACAAAAAACTATATTAATCAACCAATCTACCAATCAATCAGTCCAACTCCATACTTTGCCCACTCCCACCACCACCATCACCTGAAGCAGGGGCAACTGCAACAATATCCTCCACACTCTCAGGATTCCTGAGTCTAAAACTGCGAGTAAAGTATTCATTCGGATGAATAATATTCTCCGTAGGCCCCGCCGACCAACCGTTACCCTCCTTCTCCCGCTTGAGCTCCTTAGCATGTGTATGTTCGAACACACGGCTGCAGGCAACATGGAACTTGTTCGCTTCGACATCTTCGCGGACGTGTCTGATAACATCCCTATCGCTAATGCCCATAGTGGCCAACCCTAGAACTAAATTGTCGGCCGCCATCTCCCGGTAGGGACATCCGTGGACTTGGTTCCCGACTGGGCGTCTCTCTATTATGATCTGCTGACAAGACATGGGTTTGTAGTTCCTTCGCGTGCCCTCGAGACCGTAGGCGTGGCGGACGTTGTAGCGGTATTTTTTTTGGAACTCGTCATCGTCGATCAGTGAGAAGGACTTGCGCCAGAAGATGAGGGCTTCATCGACGCTCAGGCCTAAGCCTTTTAGGAAGAGGGTGTATTGGAGACGGCCGTTGTGCAGGAGATGCTTTTCTCGGCGGATGGTGGTGTGCAGTTGCCGCATGCACATGGGAAAGTACTGAACTAGATCGTCGATTACAGCTGCGGTTAAGCTAGCACCGTTGAGAGTTGTGGCGGTCATGCCGGTGTTGTATTCTGGTGCTGTGAAGCCGTGGGAGAGGTGGTCTAGGATGGGGATGAGACGGTCATCTTCGTCGAGCCTTGGGAGGGCTCGGGCGGTGAGCTGTAACGATATCGTTAGTGGCCCACCTTCCCTCTTTATACAGCAGGGAAAGAACTTGGAGTAGGAGGAAGTAAACACACCTCAAGTGCCTTCCCCAGCCTCGCTGTAAACTCCGCAATCACTAGTGAAGACTGCTGCGACTCCGGTACATATGCCTTCCCCCCACGCAAAAGCACTTTCCTCTGATCAACAAGATCATACACCCTCTCCCAATCGACCTTGAAAAACCCAGCCTCAATAACCGCATCGGCTTCATTGCTCCTCGTCCCCGCTCCCGCGAGCAAGTCCTCCCGCATGGCCGCTTTCTCCTCAGCTGACAAATATTCCCAATCAAATCCCAAACCCTCGATAAACGCTTGTCGCTCTTGGCCACCATCGCTGTTATAACGCAACTTGAAAAGGATCGTCTCCGCCACCAGGAACCTCTTCCGTAGGTCTTCGGATCGTGCGAACGCTAACCGGAGGATGTAATGCGAGTAGTGGTCTTTCCGTCGCTCTTCCTGGAGTTTGGGGGCTTTGCCGTCCTGGAACTTAGGGCCCCCCTGTGCGGAGTTCGCCGCGAGCGGGAGAAGCTTCTTGAGAAGGTCCTTCATGGCACCGTCGAGCTCTACCGGAGTCATGTTCCGGTAGAGGCAGGATTCGATTTCTCCAAGGACTGCATCGTCCCGCGGAAGTCAGTCTTCCACTCATACTAGCTGGGCTGCTAAATCACAGGGAGAAGTTCAGGGTATGAAAAGTGACTGACTTCTTAACCTATCGATGGCCCATTGCTCGAACTCATCTAGGGTAATTTCCGTCGTGGGAGGGGTATTGTAGAAGTTCAGACGGTGAGGGTAGAGCAATTGCTTGAAGTCTGCTCTCCCCCAATGTTTTTTCGAATCGATCGCTCGCGCACGCTTCACTGGCTCTTGTCGGAACATGTTGAACCTACTCCGTGTGGAATATCGTAGGTTCGCAGTCGGGTGTGAGGGGAGGGCAAAGTGAAATTCGGTGACAATTCTTCTGGAAGATTCGGGGACGACGCGACATCGCGTAAATTGATTGAAGTCGCGTTTGTGAGTTGTGGGTTAGGGTTACAGTATCTCCAATTATGAATGCAGCCCGTGGTGAGAAATGAAACTGTGCAGAGGCAGTTAAATCCGTATGAAGCTTAGGGGAGTCAATTATGCGCTTAAGCACTCCCGGGAGACTATTTTCACTGCAGTATTCAGAACTCCAAGTCTTTCCACCATGGTTCTTTTCTTTCTTTCTTTTTTAAGATTAAATAAACCGAGTGAGACTACATGACCGCCAAGTGACAAAAGGCCAGGTATTCTGGCACCCAGAGCCGCAGCCCCTGACTGAAGAGCATGCTGCGACTTTCAACAGAACTATCAGTCACTAAAAACCACATTACACTCCTTTCTTTTGCAAGGAAACCCTCCCTCCGCCAAAAAATTAACAATACCAAACCCTTCCATTCCTTCTCTTTTTGTTTTCAAAAGCCATGGTGTGTCCTAGCTCCCTCCACCCCTCTCCCCCGAAATTCCAGCGCTAACATGAGGTGAAAATCTAGCTTGCAAAGCTCACAGGCATCATGATGCTAATGGTCGCATCAATCGTGTTCCTTTACTATAGTATTTGGACCCTATTCATGGTACTCTACTCCCTCACAACCTTCGCTCTGGTCCCCTTTCCGTTAATGCTTTGGAATAGCCCTTCGTAGACGATGGCCACCCACTCCACGACCTGTTCCCACCTCGCGTATGGGCGATTCGGATTCCGGTCATTTTGATTCTGGTCGGGATTGCGGTTGTGGGAAGTTTCTTGAGCGTGGTTATGATCCGGAGTGGCAGAAAGAAGGCTGCCAAGGCGAAGGCTGCAGCTGGACAGGGGAAGAAGAAGAATTAAAGTGATTGTGTGGACATCTGGGCATTCTTCGGGGGAGCCTGAGGGGTTGGTACAAGAGGGAAGGGATTCTTGACACGGAATGGGTGTTGTGTTCTCTAATGTGGCTTTTGTTTTTTGCGCATGGCTATGGACGATGTATAGCGACTGGCTCCTCTCGTCGGGTGCAAGGGAAGGGGGGTAGATAGAGAACGATTGCTTGATATGAAGGAAAGCGTGACCATAAGAATTTTTATTTATTTTAATCCTTTTGGCTTGCTTGAAAGGTCCCATTCTATTCCCTGTCTAAAACCCAGAGGCACTGACTCTAAAAATAAAATTGAAAAAAAAGAGGTACGAATAATACAAATACAACAGACAAACCACCTATTATAACTGATCATATACTTAAATTATCATGAGGGAATACTAACAGTGCAGCTTTATGTCTGACCAAGAGGCCAATTATCGAGCAGGCGATTTGCAATCCTATGAGTCCCATCGTAGCTTTGTCTTCTCTCATAGGACCAAATGTTACGATCCAGAGGTTGATCAGAGTGAGATTCGAGCACTCCGTGATCGTACCTTCCTTGTTCCTCCAAACCTGGACTAACCGTAACTTCTCCAGTATATTCAGAATGAGAGTGATGCACCACCTGGGCGGTTCTTCAAACGGGGCCCGGGAGGGCTCCATCAAGCCCGACCTCGCGTTGAACCTCGGCTGACGGTGGCGGGGGCAATGCACCAGCCGGAATAATTGCGGCGCCGAATATATGAAATTGAAGATTTGTGGGATGAATAGAAGCAGGAGTGTCTTAGAAAAGTGACCTAGGATGCCAACCACCGCGAATGTCATTCCGGCGAAGTAACAGTAGGTATCACCCACGAACACTTTAGAAGGATACCAATTGTGCCACCACAGAGCCAGGGAAACACCTATGAATGGCGAGAGGAAATAGAGCGAGAACAGATGTGAATCCGTTGCTGGATGGCCCTCGACGGAGATGTATAGCAAATCGTTGATAGCAATGAAAGATCCAATTACAATAGATTGGGAGACCTCAATCCCGTTAATGCCGGCTAAGATGTTGATCGAGTTCGGGCAGAAGATAGCCACAGCCGCCATGTAAAGATAGTATCCCCAGGAGAGATCTAGCAGAGCTGTTCCCAGGCACTCCTGGAGACCAGTAGGAACAACAATATTGGTGACGCCAAAATCTACGTAGTAAACAATTAACATTGGAATTGCGGCGATGGCCGGAAGAAAGAGCTTGTGACGCCACCGAATGTCGAAAAGGTCGTCGGCGACCCCTAAGATCACCATGCTCTGGAGGGAAAGAATTGCGGAAAGGTATTCGCCCAACTGCCGGTCCAAACATGTCAGAAACCACCCCTAGAACTTCGGCACAGTGAAATAACCTTATTGTGAGGAAACCGATGCAATAACCTCCCAGTCTCCACTCCCTTAACCGTAGCATCCCTATTTCCACCACCGCTCGTCGTGATAACAAAATATTCGTAAAAAGCGAATGGCAAGAACATAATCATGCACATGAGGTAAACGACTGCGCAAACAGCACCCATAGTCTCCGGCCTATTCTCGGGGATGTCAGCAAAGTTTATCTCCCAGCCCATCACATGGAGGGGCTATACAGCTCTCTCTTGTCCGCTTTTGAGTTATCTTTCCCCTTCAACCCAACTCTCTTAAAAGAATCTCCCAGCCAAACAATCAGACAGTACGAAGCTGAAAATGCGATGCCACTGAAGCCCAGAGATGCGATCAGGGGTTCGCCGTCACCAGCAAATACAGTCCAAATCAACCCAAGACATGCGCCGACAACGGCGGAGAGGGAGATAAACCACCTCGTGGTGATTTTTTGCGTCATTTTCCTATGGTGTTATACAGAGAGTCGGTAAACATGAGTCAAAAGAATGAAAGGAATAGGTTCGGTTCATAGACAAGATGTTCGGCGGTTTCCCTTGGAACGCTTGTGTTTTTTCCCCGGGGGGACACGTTGAGACTCAGGTTCAGCCTGTTGCGCCAAGCCTTAGTTCTTGGCATTCGGCCAATCTTCGAGTGATGGTTTATGGTATGGGATGACCGGCGGATATGGGATAAGATCGATTTCACTTCCTTGCAACTTGAATTTCGAAATTTGTGCCGGACTTGTGGACCTTCTGTTCGCCATTTTATATATTGCATACAAAAAAAAGAACATCCCCATCCTAGCAACACCGGTTTAAAAGAAAGTTTTCAAAGAACGGCTTGGCTTCGATCAAGTTCGGATGACAAGAAAAAGGAGAAGTTTATTTGACTGAAATTATTTTGTTGAATTCTGCTTTACCATCCACCAAGATCCTCAACAGGGGCAGGGGGGGGAGGAGGAGGAGCATATTCAGGAACACCCTCATTGCCGGTCTCGACACTAGTTTGCTCAACAGCAACAGTCTCTTGTGCCTGAGCTTGACTAGCGGCCGCGCGCGCAGCGTCGGCCTTAGGACCCTATATAGACGCATAAAATGGTTAGATTTTTGTTGTGTAAATTGATTTGGATACCTGAGAAAACTTACGTAGTCTTGCGATGAGGGTTGTCCAATGGGCGCCTCCTCTTTGGGCTCGATAACGGTAACGGTGTCAGGAAGAGACTTCTGGGGCCCACTCTTTCCATCGGGGTCGCTTCCACGCATGATCTTGACTTTGATGCCAAGCACACCCTGCCGGAGAAGAACGTGGCGAGTAGCGGAGTCAATGAAGTCACGGGCGGGCTGACCAGAGTGGATCATGAATCCGTCCTGTTGAAAATCTTGTTAGGTCCTGAATTGCGCGGTGGTCCGTCTAGATTCGCTCTGGCAGTGCGCGAGGGTGGACTCACGGTGAATTTCATGCTCTTAGCTCTAGCAGCTCTAAGCTTTCCCGACACAACAACCTCGCAACCCTTGGCACCAGATTCCATGATAAACCTCAAAACGCCATAGCAAGCTCTGCGAACAGCGAGGCCGTTGAGGAGCTTATACCGGAGGGATTCACACTGAGCAACAGCACAAAGGCCGCGGTTCTGGACCTTGGCGGCATATAGGGAGACGGAGTTCTCGGGGAACTTGAAACGCTTTTGGATGAGTGATGTGAGTTCACGGATACGGCGACCCTGCTCTCCAAGGACTTCCTGAGTGTGGGTAGCACGAATGACTGAAAGAGAGTTAGTGTTGGTAAAACATCCCTTAATTTGCTTTTCCTAGCTCTCCTGAACTTGAATCGGGGGTAACACGTACTGATGTCGGTGACGGTAGGAGTAACACGGACTTCAACGCCAGAATAACCCTCCTCAGCCAATTCGCGGGTGAAAAACTCGTTCAACTCGGCATAGAAAACACCGTCGGCGACGAACTTGCGGCGCTTGGAGATTGTTTGAGATTGAGCGGATCTATATTCAAGATATTAGCTTTTGTCATAAAAATCCGAGCATCCTTAGATTGCAGCAGATTTTCCACCGCCGAAAAGCTATGGAGAGAACTTACGCCATGATTATTGAAGGTTGGGAGATGTTAGACCGGCTGCTGATGACTGTCGTCGTTGGCCGTGGGTGTTGTGCTTTGTCGGTGGTGGGGAAATTGTAAACATTCTCCCATTGAAGTGGGCTGCTGTGTGGGATGTGGAGGACTTAGAGGGTTTTACCCTACCTCATCACTTGGAAGAGCGTCACGCTTTGTCCGTGTTAAGATAGGCCGGGTAACTGAAGTGTTTTCACTAGGTTGAAAGGAAGGCTGTTTACAAGACTAGTGCCGGTAGCGGGAGGCCTGGGGAAGTAGGGCGCCAAAAGAATAGAAATAATTAAGATACGGTGGCTCAAGTATATTCGGTAAATGGTGCCGTATTATTCTAGCAGGAGATATTTATGAAGTTGGGCATTTCACCCAGTAAAATGTCACCCTCCTTTTGGTGTTCCCTTGCTGCATTAAAGTCTATGATGCTATGAATAACCCTTAATGGCGATTCTTACTCCTACTTAGGGCTAAGATACCGGTACCTGATCACACGCTGGAGACCAGAAAGCCGCAGAAATGGCTGAAGATGGATCGGTGATAAAATGACGGTTGCTGGCTAAGGTGTTGGGCAGCATCGCCAGCTATGAATATTCTAATGCCTGGTAGCTATATAATAATATAGAAGAGTAAGATCTTCAATCTATCCTTCAAGAATATTCTTCTCTTTCTCAGATGGGTTGCCCTCTTCCGAGGTTCAGTCATTTCCTGAGCTGTCCGAGTGATTTGGAGTGAGGATAGCATGTGAGTGTAGTTTGGGCTTTAGTATGAGGCAGAAATTCCCCTCGGCATGGCATGGTACGATACTTGCGTGTTCTTGTGTGGTTTGGGGAGAGTGTAAGCCCTGGTGGGATGGGAGTTGATGGAAATGATCTGCTCGCAGGAAACTTGCCTCCCACAGGATCCCCAAAATGTTTTCCTTACCAAGCCTGTGCCAAGATAGAATGGGGTGTGGCTGGTTGCATGTTCCTGATTTGGTGGGTCGGGCCACATGCACCCCCCATTTGAGCTGGTTCGGTAAGTATCACACAGGGTCTTCCTTTGCAACCCCCCCACCACCGAAAAGTTTCCTTGTTGGTATCATACAGTATCATAGCTTCACCAACACCTACTCGAGGGCGGAAAACAAAAAACAACGGAATATCGATAATAAGCTCGACGCCGATTATATCCTTACAATGGCTTCGGCAATTTTTTTCCTTGATCTCAAGGGCAAGGTGGGCTCTATTGCCACATTGCAGAAGTGTTCCCGAAAGCTGACACCTACTATCAAGACATTACTGGCCCGCAACTATCGAGGGGACATCCCGATGTCAGCGGTTGAGAAGTTCCCTATTCTTTTACTCGAAGCCGAGGAGGAGAGTTCAGCCGTTCCGCCATGCTTTTCGCATGAAGGTATTAACGTTGGTTTGCCTCCAGTCTCCTGCCTGCTCCACCCGAGCGTAGCTGAATGAGAATATAAATTAGTATCTCTATATTCGACACAATAACCTCTACGTACTTGCTCTTACGAAACGAAACTCCAATGCTACTGAGATCTTGCTATTCCTTCATCGAATAGTGGAAGTATTCACGGAATACTTCAAGGAGCTTGAGGAGGAGAGCATTCGGGACAACTTTGTTATTATCTACGAACTTCTCGACGAGATGATGGACTTTGGGTACCCACAGACTACGGAGACTAAGATTCTTCAAGAGTTTGCCCCCTCTGGGAACTGAATTATGAGGAGATTTCTTTTACCAACTGTTTTAGATACATTACCCAAGAATCCCATAAGCTTGAGATTCAAGCCCGCCCGCCTATAGCCGTCACAAATGCTGTTAGTTGGAGATCCGAGGGTATCCGCTATCGCAAAAACGAAGTCTTTCTGGACGTCATCGAATCGCTTAATCTTCTCGTTAACAGCAATGGAAACGTCTTGCGGTCTGAGATTCTTGGCGCTATCAAGATGAAGTGTTATCTCTCCGGCATGCCGGAGCTGAGGCTGGGTCTCAACGACAAGGTCATGTTTGAGAGTACTGGTAGGACTACGAGAGGGAAAGCTATCGAGATGGAGGACGTCAAATTTCATCAATGTGTGCGATTGTCACGGTTTGAAAATGACAGAACAATCAGCTTCATTCCGCCGGATGGCGAGTTTGAGTTGATGAGTTACAGGTTGAATACTCAAGTGAAACCCTTGATCTGGGTAGAGTGTATGGTTGAGAGCCACTCTGGGTCGAGGATCGAATATATGCTCAAGGTGTGTGGTGGGCTCTTGACTCGTTGTGGTTTGGATTAACAACTTATGTTCCAAAGGCCAAAGCACAATTCAAGAGACGCTCTACTGCAAACAACGTAGAAATCATCGTTCCGGTTCCCGACGATGCAGACTCCCCGCGATTCAGAACAAACATAGGAACCGTACATTATGCACCTGAGAAGGCAGCAATTGTTTGGAAGATTAAACAGTTTGGAGGCGGAAAGGAGTTTTTGATGAGAGCTGAGCTAGGTTTGCCTAGTGTCAAGGAAGCTGAGCCTGAGAGGAAGAAGAGGCCGATCAGCGTGAAGTTTGAAATCCCTTACTTCACTACGTCAGGTATTCAGGTCCGGTATCTTAAGATCATTGAGCCCAAGTTGCAATATCCTAGTTTGCCATGGGTCAGATACATATCTTGCGCTTCAGGTACGAATAACCAATATTTCAATAACTACGGGACCTTTTCAACTAATTATGGGATACGGTGTAGACTACCATGTGCGCCTTCCCGAACCTACTCAAAACTAAGCTAGGCCGCTGCAATGGAGGGCTGTTTTACTGAGAAATAGTCTTATTTGTATTTGATGTATATAAATGACATTGCCGGTCTACTTCCCGATGTTCGCTCTCAAGCGTACAGTTTAGCGGACGGTCCTTTACTTTCTCTCAACGAGACCATCGTAGTAGGGTATGAGAGTCTGAAGGTATACTCTGCTGGGGTAGCGATTCATTGAACACCTAATTTACCGAAAACCCTATCAAGCTCCTCCCCTCCACCACTGGCACTACGTTGAACCGGGGGAGCAGCCGCAGAAGCCGTGATCGGAGCAGGAGTGGATCTCGTAGGCTCCAATATCCGTAGTTCGGTGTCTAGATAACCGGGAGCAACCCTCCTTTTCTCCATCAGTTCCCTCTCCTCGATACTTTTCTCCCAATCCTTTATCACCTGCTCCTTCGCCTTCTGCTGAGACTGAATATGTGTTATCTGTGATTGACAAGAACTCGTTATGGCAGCGGGAGTAGCCGGGAAGCTTCCGGATGGTGAAATGACATATCCACCTTGAGGGTTGCCTGGCGGGGGAGCAGTAGATGGTGGGGGTAGGGATAGCGGGAGCGTCTGATATGAGTATGGTAGAGTTACGGCAGTTGGAAGGTGGATGAACGGGGAAACGGTGAGAGGAAGTTGCTGGAGGAGTGAGTGAGCTATAGATGTGTCTTGTTAGGTTAAACCTAGAAATAGGTAATGAATACATATAAGGGAGGAGGGTTTCTCACATCGGTGATCGTGCATTCTGCCGTCTATCGTCTGGAGCTGCCTTGGTGTTGCTTTTGGTCAGTCAGAGTTGTTCCAGCGTGGCTGCCAAGGGGGTTCTTGCATGAATATCAGGTTACCCGGCAAAACACACCCCACCCAGTGCAGTGCTACATCTCTTCAATTGTGGAGAAGATCAAAAAAATTCGCTTAGCAACGACTTAAAAATGGCCAAACGCGCAAAAATCGACAACGAAGGCAATCATTCTTCTGACGACAGCGAAGTGGAGGAGTTGGAGCGGGAAGGCGTCCTTGAGGGGAAGAAGAAAAAGTTGGAATCTCAAAGTGACGCCGAAGACGATACACTCAAACGACGCACTGTTTTCGTCCGTTCCCTCCCATACACAGTGACTACAGAATCCCTATCGACCTACTTCTCCTTCGTTGCACCGTTGAAACACGCAACCGTCGTCGCTGATCCCGTTACTAAGAAGTCCCGCGGCTTCGGCTTCGTCACATTCCTCGACGCCAAGGACGCACAAAAGGCCGTCAAGCAATTTAACGGCGCCGACCTCGAGGGCAGGAAATTGAAGGTCGAGATCGCCGAGAAACGGCACCGCGAGACTGCCCTCAGTGAGGGAGAAGTGAAGAAGGGGAAGACGGTAGACGGAGAGGACGTCAAGAAGCGGGCGCCTAGATTGATTGTTAGAAATCTGCCGTGGACTGTTAAGAAACCGGAGGATCTGGTCAAGATTTTTCAGAGCTATGGGAAGGTCCGGGGCGTTATCATTCCTAGGAAGGGGAATAAGCATAGTGGCCCGATGAGTGGATTTGCGTTTGTCACCATGAAGGGGTACAGGAACGCTGAGAATGCTATTGAGAAGACTAATGGGATGGAGATTGATGGAAGAACGGTTGCAGTGGATTGGGCGGTGGAGAAGAATGAGTGGGAGCAGAAGAAGGGGGCTGAGGATATGGGTACTGGCGGGGAGACAGAGGAGAAGGAGGATGAGGACGTGGCTGTAAAAGCTGAAGATGGTGATGAGGGTGGTGGGGTTGGTCTTATTGGAGATGAGGATGCTGAGAGCATGGACAATGCATCTGAGGCATCATCTGATGAAGGCTCAGATATTGAGGACTTTAGCGACAACGATGAAGGAGAAAGCGGTACACAGAAATTCTATTCTGAGGAAGAAGAGAAATCGCTTACTGTCTTTATCCGCAATCTCCCCTTTTCAACCGACGATGAAACTCTCCATAAGCATTTCGAATCGAAATTTGGCCCTGTCCGCTATGCAAGAATCGTAATGGACCATGCTACGGAACGCCCTCGGGGAACTGGCTTTGTCTGCTTCTTCAATAAGGAAGATTGTGATAGGTGTCTAGCTGATGCTCCCCGTCAGCAATTCCAGGCTACAAAAGGCAAGTCTCTGCTACAAAACGAAGGGGACGATCCTAGTGGGAGGTACACAATCGACGGCCGCATCGTCCAGCTTGCGCGGGCTGTGAATAAAACCGAAGCCGCAAAGCTTCAAGAGGCTGGCCTAGCGCAAAGAGATAGGGCGCAGGGAGACAAACGTCGACTATTTCTCTTACAAGAAGGAGCTGTTCCAGCGTCTTCCCCTGCATTCCAACGGCTTTCCAATAGCGAGAGACTTCTCCGGGAAGCCTCTTTGAAGCAACGCAAAACTCTCCTTCAGTCAAATCCTATGCTCCATTTATCGCTTACACGACTTTCTATTCGCAATTTGCCTAGGTCCATTACGGCAAAGGGTTTGAAGCAACTTGCCAGAGAGGCTGCTGTGGGATTTGCCGCAGATGTCAAGGCTGGCAAACGAAAACAGTTGTCAAAAGAGGAATTGATACGTGGTGGGGATGAAGATCGTGAAGCAGAGAGACGAAGAAAGGCGCGGGGCAAGGGAATTGTTCGGCAAGCAAAGGTTGTAGAAGAGAAGGTCGGAACAGGCCGGAGCAGAGGATATGGGTTCATTGAGTATTCTTCACACCGTTGGGCTCTTATGGGACTACGCTGGTTGAATGGACATGAGGTCAGTGGGGCTGCGGCGCCAGCGGAAAGGGGGACCGGAAAGGGTGCGGCAAGAACTGCTAAAGAGAAGGGAAAGGGAGCCGCTCCACCCCCCGCGATTGAAGAGAAAAAAAAAAGATTGATCGCCGAATTTGCGATCGAGAACGCACAGGTTGTAGCGAGGCGGAAGGCAAAAGAAGAGAAGGCGAGAGAGAGGTCAAAGCTAGTCGCTGAAGGAAAAGCCAAGCCTCTGGAATCCACAAAAGAAAAAAGGAACCAGTTTTCTGCTAAAGAGAAAGCAGCGGCGAAGGCTCGAGGAGGGGGAAAGGGATTTAGCAATGGAAAGCGGAAGAGGGAGGAAAAGGCAACGGAGATGGGAGAGGATTCTAGCAAAAAGGCTAAAAAGGATGAGAAAGTGGTAAAGGCGGCCAGGATAATTGCTAGAAAGAGACAGATCAGGAGAAGGGCTGGGAAGGGAGGTGCATGATATGATGCGTGCATTTCTCTATTCTAAGGCTGCTGTTATGGCTTGTAATTGTTTCCATATTCCACCTATGTCGATGACAATATAGTCAAAAGCGTTCCTTGGTGAATCAAGTTCTCTGAGCAGAATAAATATTATCTAGAGGCTAGGTTGCGGGCATACGGAAGTGGTGTTGTAATTCATCATACCATGCATCTCTTGGACCGATAGCATTTCTGTCTTTGATCAATTGATATCTACTGTATCATGAGCTATCACTTCTCCTGCTGAGGTGTTGATTTTGGTGGGGCCCAGGACCCAGGGCACTTATCAGCTCGTTTACTAAGCAAAGATAACGGGAATCAGATGTGGGAGCAAACGAGGAAAAGAAGAAGCGAAAGAAAAAAGTAAAGAGCGTAACAATACGGCACATATCTTGTGGGTTTCCCCTGGGGCCCAAATTGCTATTTGTGCAACATTGAATTGCAATTGATTGCGTTTGCATCTGTCCCCACTGTGCCAAGGCAAAAATACCCCTCAGTCCGCACCGTCCGTTCTGGGGTTTATGCCCGAGTATATAATATATAGGATCTCTATGCCACTACCCCGCATGCTCTCCACTTCTCTCTTCCTTCATCCCCTACAACACACACCCCACTCGACTTGTGTTCGATTACTCAAACTGTCGTCAAGAAGTGCATTGGTATGTTTATGGTCCCCTCTCATTCAATGGCTCGAGTTTATTTGGCTTTACACGAATAACTTTGGTTGTGATCTCAGATCGCTCGACATCTCTCCGCGTCCTCTGAGAAGATGTCTTACACCGTGAGGAAAATAGGGCAGCCCAACACTTTGGGTTAGTGGTCTTCTAAATTCCAGAATGGTTGTCTTTGCCGATGTTGAGATTTGGGGTTTTTAGAGCACAGAGTGTACATCGAGAGAGATGGTCTTCCAATTTCTCCATTCCATGATATCCCTCTCTACGCCAAGTATGTACCCGTTTTCTGGTGTCTTAGTGAGGGGTTTTTGCCCGATGTTAACTTCCCAATCAGTGAGCAGAAGACCATCCTCAACATGATTGTCGAGATCCCTCGCTGGACCAACGGAAAGCTTGAGGTATACACCCGAATTATTATCGGAAGCTTCCGTCTCTGACGCTTTTTGGGTGACTAGATTTGTAAGGAGGAACTCCTCAACCCGATTAAGCAAGATGTCAAGAAAGGGAAGATAAGATTCGTCCGCAACTGCTTCCCACACAAGGGATACCTTTGGAACTACGGCGCTTTCCCTCAGACTTGGGAGGACCCTAACGTCATCCACCCCGAGACTAAGGCCAAAGGTGACAACGATCCGTTAGATGTCTGTGAGATTGGTGAGACTGTAGGTTACACTGGCCAGATTAAGCAAGTTAAGGTATTGGGTGTCATGGCTCTTCTGGACGAAGAGGAGACCGATTGGAAGGTTATTGTCATTGATATCAATGACCCTTTGGCCCCTAAGCTCAATGGTTTGATTTCACTTCCGCGTTCAACGATGACTGGTAATAATTCTGCTGTTTAGATATTGAGGACGTCGAGCGCCATCTTCCTGGCCTCTTGAGGGCCACCAACGAGTGGTTCCGCATTTACAAGATCCCGGATGGAAAGCCTGAGAACCAATTTGCATTCTCTGGTGAATGCAAGAACAAGAAGTCAGCGATATCCGTCTCGGTTCCACGCCACGAAATCCTGCTAACATGCCGGAACCAGATATGCTACCGATGTCATCCGTGAATGCAGTGGGGCATGGGAAGAACTCATTACTGGACAGAGCGACTCCAACACAATTTCTCTGTAGGCCCCCTCCCTTATTTGTTTATTTTTCCTTCGAAATCTCGCACTAACGGAGGTTTTATAGTACCAATTTGACTGTTGCCCAGTCCCCCAATCGTATCGACCCAAGCCATATTCCCCCAATCCCTCAGGGAGACAATCTACCTCCCGCTCCTATTGATCCTAGCATCGACAAGTGGTTTTTCATCTCTGGTGCTGCCATGTAAGGTTGTTTTCAGTGCCGGATGGGATTGATGGATTGGTCTTAGATAGAAACACAACAAGAACAACACATAGTGGGCTAAGCTAGACCTATGTGTAAGGTTATGCATTGCATAGTAATTCCGAAAATAGGTGATGTTGTAGTTTTTAGTACCAAGAATTGACCAATTGAGGTATGGGTGGATCACAAGCTATCACTTGCCGACTCAGTCCGTGTGCGCGCATGCACGCTCTCGTGTAAGAGGCAACAAGCCGTATGCGCAAGGTTGGGTTTATACTGGGGACAAATCCAGAGCCTTATTAGCAAACCGACGTGGGGAGCATTCATAATTTGGTAATACGGTTAGGTTAACATGCTACCTGAAGGTTCAGGGTGATCAGGCTGGAAGAGAAGTTGAACAGTAAAGTTAATTTTTCATGATACAAGTGAAATCTCTTCTATCCAGTCACGACCACACTGCTTGAGCCGTGCCTAGCTAGGCATCTTAAATGAGCAGCCTCTCAATTTTGTCTTTGGCAGCTCTAATCTGGCCTTGCAATTCCGAAGCCTCATTTGATGTAACACTGGCTGAGATCACAGACCTGGAAACACCACAAGCACGTCCAAGCGCAATCTTGGAAGGAACAAAGACGTAGGGGACGTTCTTGTCTTCGCAAAGAAGGGGAAGATGGAGGAGAATCTCTAGAGGAGCGGTATCGGCTGCGAGTACAATGAATTCAGAGATACCTCGGTTGAGAGTTTTGGTTGCTGCAAATAATGGTTAGCCGAAGATCCCACAGAGCAAAAGCGGCATCGGGTTGACAAACCTTCGTTTGCTCCCTTTTTCAACTGGCGGTAATGAGAGGCCTGCTGGACGATATCGAGGATTTGCTGGGTGAGGGCCTCATCAGCGAGGGGAAAAGCTATATTTTAAGCAAATATTTGTTGGCAGAGGTTCGTTTTATATAGACGTTGGTGGGAGAAGGTACCTTTTGGATTAACACCAGCCATTTCAGAATTCTGGTGGAAGAAATGGTGCTTCTAAGTAGTGATGTGATAGTAGGAAAGTGAGAGATAAAGGGTTCCTTGCTCAGGTGCTCGCCCTTTGTTGGTGGTTGGTGGAATCTTGCGTGGTATGATAGATGCTGAAGCCTTTGGGGACAGAGCATAGAGTGAGTGGGCTGCGGCTCTGGTGGTTTTTTTCCTTAGGAATGTCGAATTAACCCTAACCCATCAAAAAATGTCCCCTGAGAATAATATGTATTAAGCATGCGTATCAGTAGAAAAACCAGTATACAAAGTTCTCTCAGGTAATTCCTAACTGTAATTCCCACCCTTTCTGCATATTTTGTGCATATTGTTGCTGGGGCATGGACTTCGTCATCTGTCCAGTCTCCTAATCTTGAACTTTCAGCCACCACTCACCAAACCCTCCGGAAAACACAAGCTAGCATCTTCTCATCATCCATCAAACGCTTGCCTTCGAAATCAACCACTTACACACACTTCCCCTCAACCTTCCAAATATCCGCACTTCTTATTAAAAAACCAATATAATGACTAGCGAACTTTGGTAAGCCTCTCCGTTGCCCCGATTTCTCCGCCTCCGCCCGCCCCTTTCATGGTCAGTATCCAACCGGCTTGTATTGGGCCGGTGAACTATAACCTGGGCATAAAGCATGGGGACCGGGTAGATAATTGCGATACGAGACCGTTCATTACAGGTTTTAAAGGGAATGGTTGCTAACATTTGTCGTTGCTTTTAGTCCTGTTTACGCAGTACGTATGCTAGACGCGAAAACCTAAATCGAGTATGTTGTACTAACGCGGTGATAGCCCTTTTTCGGTGCTATGGGGTGTACTGCCGCCATCGTTTTCACCTGTTTTGGTGCTAGTTATGGAACCGCCAAATCTGGTGTCGGTATCTCTGCTATGGGTGTTTTGAGACCTGACTTGATCGTTAAGAGTATGTCTCTCTGGAGTCTAAACTTGATCTCTGGGCTCGCCCTCGCATGGGAGCAAGTATAAATGTTCGTTATATGATCGTAACCACTGACGCGCATGGCATAGACATTATACCTGTTATCATGGCTGGTATCATTGGTATTTATGGTCTCGTCGTCTCCGTCCTGGTATCTTCAGGTCTCCATCAGATTCTTCCTCTCTACACTGGATTCTTACAGCTTGGTGCTGGTCTTTCTGTTGGGCTGGCTGGTTTGGCAGCAGGTAAGACCCTATACCCATTATATTGCCCCCCC
>QFET01003099.1:18793-37021 GCA_003316355.1 Tuber calosporum
ATTTGGTCTCTAACCTGTTTCCAGGATTTGCTATCGGTATTGTCGGTGATGCCGGTGTCCGTGGCACTGCCCAGCAGCCGAGACTTTTTGTCGGAATGATCTTAATCTTGATTTTCGCAGAAGTCTTGGGATTGTACGGTTTGATCGTAGCCTTGTTGATGAACTCCAAGGCTTCCACGGACGTCAAGTGCTAATGAGCGCTGGTGGGAATGAAGACGAGATATCTGCTTGGGGGGCCATAGTACGTGTGGGTCATCATACGGCTGAAGCAGCATGGGAAATGTAATCTTTTTGTACTACTGTGTGGCACAGTATTTCGGTGGGTTTACAACATGGAAAGAAGGGAAACAAATAATCTGTCTTATCGCATGTTTTTCTGGAACCGGTTCTTTCTTCTTTTGGGGTTCATCTGGCCTGGACAAGGGTTATGGAGGTAATGAGGGTTGAGGTGGTTATTCTATTTGTCTTATTCCCTTGTTTTCGTTTGTGAAAATAGTTGGACCTCATTTTTTTTTTTTAGAAAACGTGATTTTTCGTGTCATTTTGCTTGAAATCTGGACCCAGTACCTTGTGATAACCTGCGATCCGTTTGATTGCTATCCAATTGCCTAGATCTGAGCTTGGGGTTTGTAGACGGATCCCCTTGTGTGGCATCATAAGCTATCATACCGTATGTGTGATATGATATGATACCGCCATCCGTAGATTTCGTTCATTTATCATCAGGGCACTGGTCCTAGAGTTACGCCCCGAACGTGTAAGTATTGGCATGATATCATACACGGGTGTTGGGGGTAAGAACGTAAGATCTTATCTGGAAGATTAGATCAGCTTTTCTTCTGTGACTGCTTCTTTCCATCCACAGCCATGCCGCAAAACTCACACTTCGCTCTAAACTTTAGCAACTTCTCACCAAGCTCTACCCCATTGATCCAGCAACTCTACCAGCACTAACGGCCTCACCAATATCCTAAACTACCGGCAAATCAAAAAATCGCCATGGCTCCTAAGGGAAAGAAGGTCGAACGCAAGGAAGAAAACATCTCTCTCGGGCCCCAAATTCGTGAAGGTCAGTGCACAATTTCTTTTCCTACCGATTTCCCCCCCCCGAGTAATCTATCGGACTAGGTAAGGAGGTAGGGGGAGCTGGTGATGGCTAATTTCGGGACCTTTCCCGCAAGGAAACAGGTGAGCTTGTCTTCGGTGTTGCCCGTATCTTCGCCTCTTTCAATGACACTTTCGTCCACGTTACCGACCTCAGGTGTGTTCCAACCGATCAATCATGAATTCTGAGGGCATGTGTGTATATATGTTATTACATATATATACACAAGAAGAAAGATATTACAAGGGGTAGAGGCTGACGCTTCATTGATCCTTTGATCTTTTCTCCTTCCAGTGGACGGGAAACCATCGTTCGTGTCACCGGAGGAATGAAGGTCAAGGCCGATCGTGACGAATCCTCACCATACGCTGCTATGTTGGCTGCTCAGGATGTTGCGGCCCGTTGCAAGGAGGTCGGCGTTACTGCTTTGCACATCAAGATTCGTGCTACTGGAGGTTAGTCGGGACTGTTTGATAGAAATGTTTTCGAGATAGAAATGTTGACGGCCCCGTTTTTTAGGCAATGGAACCAAGACTCCCGGACCTGGTGCGCAATCTGCCCTCCGCGCCCTTGCTCGTGCTGGTATGTCTTTACCGCCGTTACCCCCCGGTTCGGCTCATATTACTAACGCCCTGTCAGGTATGCGTATTGGCCGTATCGAGGATGTTACCCCCACACCTTCCGACTCTACTCGTCGCAAGGGTGGTAGACGTGGTCGTCGTCTGTGAACAAACAAACAAAAAACAAACAAAAAATGGATATTCGGGATGCTTTCCTGGTTTTATTTTCCCTTCCTCTGCTCCTTATCTCTTTCTTAGCCATCTCAGGTCATAAAAATTAAACTCTGGGCTTGTTTTACAAGGAGTTTGGATCCGCCGAGTTCAAGTAATTTTCAACTTTGTTTTTTCTTCCCGTTTTGATAGTGATTACGTAGGCAAGTGATTCTGTAATTCTAGCCATTTAAGTGTTGCTAGAGCCATGAGTGAAGGCGGTATTCGTGCTCCTTGGGTGTGAGGATCCCAAACGTGATTCCCTAGTTTACGGCCAAAATGGTCATGCGCCGTTCCGCAAAACGTGGGAATTGCATAAAATATCACTCGGTAAAATTTCCAGAAGCAATCAAACCTTTCACCCCCGAGAAATCCTCATGGCGCCTATAGCAGGTCAAAAGGTCGGATGAAATGTCCCGATGAAGTTACCATGTGTAATTAATGCTGTATTATGTGATAATACTCTTCTGTTTTCCACTCACCAATGCAATTATAATCTGATAGGTGCTTGTCGGGGCACTAGCGGCATACCAGTACTTCCTAAACCCTTCCAAATCTTGTCACACTTGCAGCCAAACCGATCTCCCCTCTATGACTGATATTCCGGTTGGATTTTCCCTTTGGTCATCAGTGATTAGTGTCCGCGATTCCTCTGCTCTCGGGGATGTGCCTACTCCTCCTCGGTCTTCAATTTTTAATACAATATCTTTATCATCAGTTTAAAGCGCAGAAGAAAACTCAAACCCACCTACCAGCGATTTAGGAATTCGACCTCATGCTATGTGGTATCAGGTGAATACCTACATGATGCAATAGTTAAGATACCAAGGACCCATTAGACCCTGTGGGGGTTAGCAAAAGCACAGGAGTTCAATTCTCCCTCATTAAAAGTTATTATTAACTACCTATCTATCTATCACGTTGGGGGGCTGGGCGCCTTGCTTCTTCGGTGGAGCTGTAGGGTGAACCTGTGCTCCTGGGAAGTGGTAAAATCCGACTCACTCTAGACTATGCACCCGTGTACCTTGTCTAATGATCTGAAAGTCAGCACTGTACAGTAATGTACTCGCAGCAAGGGTGCAAAGTATTGGAGCAAACAGGGGTGTAAATGTCTGGGCGAAGAATCAAAGAAAGTGACAATTTATTGGCTTGTTTTCATTTTTAGGTCTGAACCTGTATCATACAAACGAAGGAAATTTTGGACTGGCCGTCTATACTCCTGTTTGTTTACCCCTACGGCGAGTACTGTACAGTATGATACGTTCTTCCATCGGCTTGATAGGAAAGTAATCGCTCACGCGGAAACGTCTGGCATTGGCGCGGGCAGGCGTCGAAGCGCTACGGGAGACTAGCTGGCAAGGCGCCGGGAATGATAACTTAGCGAGGAGTATCGCTGAATCAGTTAATTCTATAAATTTATCCTAAGCTAAATCTAACTGGCGTCTACTAGCAAAGCGCTAGGATACCATGGCCCTGAATGCCGCCATGAATCAACATTGTTAACCTTGTATTTGGTTAAGCCTGTCTCGTGCTGCGCTTAACTTAGCTGCCGATTAGAAGAAAGGATAGTTAACTATCTTTGCCTCCCATAATAGGAAGTGGGGGACCTCAGCTAGTGATAGCGAGGCTGCTTCTCTAAAGAGGAACGGGTTGTGCTGGTACAGCAGTGATGAAGGCAAGTGCATAGCGTAGATGTCGGCGGCAGTGGTGTATCAGTGGAGGTGGTCTAAGACCGAAGAGGGTAGTCTAACCGTTGGCAGGAACGCCAAAATAACGAAATCTACAACCCTAATTCACGTGTTAATTTGACTTACAGGCAGCACCCATTCTTCACAAGGCTCAAAAGTGTACGCCGCAGCAACCCGCCTAACTTACCCAACACAACACCACAACAATTTACCACCAACAACATTCAACACGCTCTCCTGCAACACTGCCAACTTCCACATACCAATTTGTAGCTGGTATAACTCGGCCCTTTCAATCGCAATGGCCTCCCAGGGAACTTCTGCTACTCCGGGGGCAGCAGGGCCTCATGCGGCCGGTTCACCACAAGCACTTAATCAAATTGTAATAGAATATCTTAGCAAGAAAGGCTATGCAAAGACTGAAGCCATGCTCCGTGTGGAATCAGCGCACACAGATCATGAAGGGAGGCCCATCTTATCCAACCTAGACGATCAGCCCGACGTCAAGTACGAAAAGGCTTATAGTAAGTCGCCGCCGCTAGTTCACGTCCTCCAACTGAAAGCGCAATCGCTTACCGTATTGATGTTTGACAGATCACTTAAAGGGTTGGATTGAGAACTCTCTGGATATTTACAGAGTACGTTTGCTTCTCGCTCACCTTCTCTTTGCGCGCAGGTCTTCTCAAGGCAGTATACTGACGGTTCGAATAGCTAGAGTTGCGGAAGCTTTTGTTCCCAGTTTTCGTCCATTTGTTCTTGCAGCTTGTCAAGGAAGGCTACATGAGGCCTAGCCAGAGCTTCTTCGAGGAGCATTCCGTTGAACATACCGCTGCCCACGCCGACGATTTGATGAAGCTCAAAGCGAACTCCCTCCCCCAGCATATCGAGGTTGACCACTTGGCGATATTGTACCGCGAGAACAAATACAAAGTCAACTTCTCCAAGACGACGTCTAATCTCTTGATGCACTTTCTGGAGGAGACTGAGGATAGCGGTGGAGGGGTTGTGCTTAGGATCATCAACGACCATGTCGAGATGAGAACCATCGCAGGGCGCCCTACTATGTTCGGAGGGGAAGAAGGGATTCCGGGTGAAAATGAGGGGATCACTGGTCATACTTCGGGACATTCGGAAGCTGGGGCTGCACTCCCAGCAGTTAAGCTTGGGCTCTTGCCTATGGCCCCGGACTTTATGGCTGAGGTGGAAGATGAATTGAGGGATGAAGATTCTATGGGAGCAGAGATTGTCACAGGAGGCGAGTTCAGTGTCAATTTGCTAGACGAATTCCAAAAAAAAATCAAGAGGGAGGAAAGCGAGGATAGTCCCATGAGGGATCATATCCCATTACCACCATATACCGGAGTTGACATTGAGAGGGAGGTTAGACTAGTAAAGGAGAATAGGGACAAAATGAAGTTGTCTGGCGCCCCGGCCCCAGCCCTTCCGTCCGTGCTCATGTATACATTTCACAACACTAACGATGGGTATGCGATCAAATCCACCTGAATTGGATGCTTGCGCTAATAGTATGCTATCACATAGTCTGCAATGTGTTGACTTCTCGGAAGATGGCACAATCGCGGCCGGCGGCTTCGCAGAATCATATGTCCGGATATTCTCTATAAAAGGCACTCCTCTAGTATCTATAATTCCAGCTGAAAACATTCCTATCGCTCCTAAGACTAGACGCTTGATCGGGCATTCGGGCCCTATCTACGGAGTCTCCATCTCACCGGATAAGAAGTACCTCCTCTCCTGTTCTGAGGATAAGTCAGTCCGCCTCTGGTCCCTGGACACATACACAGCCCTAGTCTCCTACAAAGGTCACGACAGTCCAGTCTGGGACGTGCGCTTTGGCCCATATGGCCACTACTTTGCCACGACCAGCCACGACCACACATCCAGGCTCTGGAGCTGTGACCACATTTACCCACTGCGCATCTTCGCCGGCCACCTGGACGATGTGGACACCGTCATTTTTCATCCCAACTCCGCATACGTCTTTACCGGCTCCAACGACAAGACCATCCGCATGTGGGACATCCAGACGGGAAGCTCAGTCCGTCTGTTCACTGGACACACCGGCCCCGTCATGACTTTAGCTATCAGTCCCGATGGGAAGTGGCTCGCCTCCGCAGGACTAGATAGCACTATCATGCTCTGGGACATCGCCAGTGGGAAGCCCCTGAAGACAATGAGAGGCCATGGTAAAACCAATATCTACTCGTTAACCTTTTCAATGGAGGGCACAATCCTTCTCAGCGGCGGCGCGGATAACACCGTTCGTTGCTGGGATGTTGCCTACGGGACCGGCGCCCCCACAGCCGAATCTCCTGAGGGCGTTGGTGCTACTGCCGTCACTGGTGGTAGCGGAGTGCTCTCCGGCGGGGATGGAGCTACAAAGGTTGATGGCACCTCTACAACCGGCGCGTCTAACAAACGCAAAAGGACAGAGATTGTCGCAACGTGAGTATCCCACCAACCCTTCTTTACTACTAATGCCAGGCTAATGAATAAATCCTCAATTCTAGGCCCGACCATCTCCAAGTATTCCACACCAAAAAGTCTCCGGTCTACAAAGTCCAATTTACCCGCAGGAACTTGTGCCTTGCAGCTTCTGCTAACATGCCTAACGCGCCTTGATCACATCCACACATACATATATGCGCACTCTAAGTTCTTAGGTTCTCAGCCATGTGTATCGGTGAGGAAATGTGAGGAGGGAGAGAGCAACAAAAAATGCACGGCAGAATTCTTGTATAGCGACAATTATTTCATTCCATGGGTTTCTTTTGTAATCGGGTTACGGTGTCAATTGGGGCGGATGGTGACGATAAGGGCCATGATTATTTGTACTATACCGGATTCTCTATCACGATAGTAGAAATTTCCCTCTTGTTTGCTCAGGGGTTTTTTTTCTTTCCTTTTTTTTTTTTTTTAAAAAAAAAAAAAAAACTTATGCTAGTAATTGCACTATACAACTATAGCAACAGGTGATGGTTCACTTATATAAAGTAGTGGTAGATAGAGGGAGAATTTGTTTGAATCTATTTACTTTGAGGAAGCTTCTGAGGATTTCTTCCGGGCGACCAGAATTTCATCCACTAGACCCATTTCTTTCGCCTCCCCTGCGCCCATGAAGAGGTCCCGTTCCATAATTCCTTCTGGAAGCAAGGGCGCCATCAGCATTCAAATGTAATGATTATGAACCAGGTTCTTACCAATCTGCTGAAGCGTGTGGGGTTTCGTGAGATGCTTTTGATATATTATATTCAGTCGTTCCCGAACTCGGAGAATCTCTTTTGCATGGATCGCGATATCACTATTCTCCTTAGCCAGACCTCTCCCAATGCCATAGGATAAAAGAAGAGAAAAGGAAAGAAAAAGGCTCAGTTCCACCTCTCACCTAGCCTGTCCAGTGTATCCACCACCTAGAACCGATCAGCATTTCCCCACCCTGTAAGAAGAAGAGGAAGGAAACCTACTAGGTTGGTGAACCATAATACTAGCATGCGGAAGCGCATACCTCTTCCCCTTCGTCCCACCGCACAATAACAGTGAGCCCATGGAAGCCGCCTGTCCAACGCAAATCGTCGAAACGGGAGCTTGGATGTAATTCATCGTATCATAAATCGCCAATCCGGCCGTCACGCTGCCTCCTGGTGAGTTAATGTAAAGGTTTATCTGCTTCTCGGGGTTCTCAGCTTCGAGGAAGAGGAGCTGCGCGACTACTACTGCGCTTATGCCATCGTGCACGGGGCCGTTGAGACAGATTATGCGCTCTTTGAGGAGGCGGGAGAATATGTCGTCTAGATAAACTAGGTTAGCGTATGGAAGTGGGGGAAGGAAGGGGAGAGGGAAGTGTGAAGTACAAGAGTGCCATCCTCCACCGACGGATTCGTGAACAAAGGGTGTTGGGGTGTAGTAGTCTCTGAGTGGAGGAGTTGAAATGAAGAATCTCGCTGCTGTTTTTGGTGTAACTTTTGGAATTGCGCTCCGGGAGAGGCACCGGAGGGGGGTTGATAGGAGTGACATCGAGGCTGTCCCAAGGGGAGGCGGTGGGGGAGAATTATTGAAGAGTTCTGGTTAGAGTCATTATCAAGCTACGGTACCGTAGGTAGTGCTAGGTTTCTATTGCAGTGAAAGTTAAAAAGCAACTTTTCCATTGTTACCCTCCAGACCCTCCCTGAAGCATCCACCCGTGCGCCAAGATGGGCCCCTCCATCCATTGCATATTGCCCCGCCATGGGTAGCACAGGAGTTACATTTGTGCACAATTTTCAGTTCAATGGAGGTCGAGACGAATACTAAACAGAACTTCCATGCGAGGTTTCATCAATCTCATGCTGGTGCTTATACCATTCTTCCAATCCTGATTTTCACCTTTTTACGGTCCAGCTAACTTGGCGAGGTGGTCTATCCAGCTCTCGAAGCGCAAATCCAACTGCTACCCAGCCTAGGTCCGACAGAGCGTCCGGAAGCTATCGATCAATGCCTAGCTGCGATATCGGCGCTGTCGGGTGTGGTTAAGGATGCGTCGTCGTACCTTCCGGCTTACGATCAGCGGTCTTACTCTGAGGTTCGTAGCTATTTTTCTATTACCACTTGCTCTGGAGGTGAGAGATTGCACGTACTGACTGTAGGTTTGGCGCTTAGCAAATCCGTGGTATCTCAGATAAGCTATCAGAAGTTCGAAAAGCCATTACTCCGAAGCAGAAATTCTCGTTCAAGAGTAAAGGCAAAGACACGGCAGCTACCATTGGCGGAGCTATGAAACCCTCCATCTCTTCACCTCCAACGCCCCAAACACCATCTGCAACACCTACCTCTGACCAACCACAAGCAGATAACCTGATAATATCAAACCTCTCTGGGAGATACATAAACCACACACAACCCCTCTCCTCTGCCTCTTCCACCTCCTCCCTCTTATTATCTGATATCTCCACCAGCCTGATCTTGTTCCCAACTACCAAAGCCCCACTCTTCTCCAGCGCCGCCGTCAAAAACGTCAACAACACCCTGCTCTTTCTCTCCGGCGCCATAAACGGACCTATACATCTTACTTCACCGAGAAACACGACGGTACTCGCCGCGTGCCAGCAGTTTCGCATGCACGACGCTAAAAACGTCGACGTGTACCTGCTCTGCTCGTCGAGGCCTATCATTGAGGACTGCTCGGGCGTCAGGTTTGCTCCACTGGACCTGGACATTGTCGAGGAATGGGAGAGTGGCAAGAATTTGTGGGATCAGGTGGATGACTTCAAGTGGCTGAAGAGTGGACACAGCCCAAATTGGGAGGTTATGAGGGAGGAGGATAGGATTGGGCGGGAGGAGTGGGAGGAAGTTCGGGCATGGAGGGTCGGTGATGAGAAAGAGGAGGAGGCGGTAAGGGGGGTATTAAGGAGGTATGTTAGAATGGAGGGGTAGACTTTGTATGATAACCACATATAATACCCATGGGTTTTGCATCGTTTTATTAACTATCTTAGACATGTGCTGGGAAAGGCGAGTGATTTTGTATGATGGATGCCCCTCCCGGGGGAGTTTGGGCGGATTAAAGTTATATTTGGGCGGCCACTAGTGGAGCTAGGGTGGAGGTATCATAGGAATTTTTTTAACACATCCGAACTAAGCTGTTTTCCGAGGACAGGAACTTTAAAATGGTAATCCAGATAGTGTCTGCTAACTAATACCTGACTCAAACATCATAGCTGCAATTGTGAGTATTCCGGGAGCCACCACTAGCAACAGGTGTAGACACCAGATATCGGTATCTGGATATCAAAGCACCCTATGGCGAGGCCTCCCCCTGAATATACCTCGCACATGCCCATGGATAAATGCAACCAACTCCAACATCGTAGACAACCATCACCCCAACACAACACACACCCCCCTCGGAAAATAAAAAAACAAACCCCCCCAATAGTGAGTGGAGATTATATATCAATTCTATGACTGCATCCCAACCCAAATTCCAATAATGAACCAGAGACGCCTCCCAAATGAAACTACCCCACTTCATAACTCTCCCCCTCCCCCATACCGCCTGTTTATACAGCACGCCATCCTCCCCTCCCCCCACCTCAACCTTGCTTCTCCAGAACCTCCTTCGCCTCATTAATCTTCCCAGCAAGATAAGGACTCCCCCCACGATCCGGATGATTCAGCAACATCATCTCACGATGCCGCTTGCGAACGTTCTGCTTAGTAATGGATCTCTCGCTAGGCATACCGTCAGTATGCCCAGCCAGAATACCGAAAGGAAGGGTGGGGTACACCTCAAGGCCAGAATCAAAGATGCCTCTCGTCTGTTCATGCGTGCTTCGAAGCCGCCCTTGTAGAAGTTTTTTCCAAACGCGGTGGCGGCGCCACCCAGAGCCTTGTAACGTTTGAAGGATTGAAGGCCGATGCGGGCCTAGGGTTTGGGTAGAGTTAGCCTCGTCGTTGTGGAGAGGGGTTGGTGGGGTGTGAATGGTGACTTACGACGACGGCTGCGAGGGTATGTTAGCAGAAGTTAGGTTTAAGAACTGAGATAGGGAGGGCGTAATATACCTGCGCCGGCGATTCCGATGCCGACTAGTATTGGGGCAGACATTGTTGTTAGAAATTTAGTTGGGGGATTCTGCTGTGAGGTCAGGTAAAAAAGGTATATATGTCTTCTAGAGGAATTGTTGGATGTTTGAACTTTCAACAGGCTTCAATTTCTTGGCGCCAAGATATATGGCTTTGATTTTTTTTTTCTCTCTTGATAGAAAAGAGCCGCGAGGTGCAGCAGCTACGGTACCGTATGACCTTTAGACCTTTCCATTCACTTCAACAATCACTAACTACCGTCCTACCTTATCGCTGACCACTAATTTGCCATTTTTTAATAACTTTTCGACGAGGGCAGTATACTATTGATTCGAGATGAGGATTTTTCAGTGCCATTTTTGGTATGTGCATTTATTCTCCTTGACACTGTATTTGCGTTTCTTTTGATAAGGGCTCTCATTCTTTTCTCGCAATTCCGCCATACGTCGACAACTGATCGAGAATTGCGCTGACGATAAACTCAATGGATTTACAGCAGCGGACCCATATACCCGGGTCATGGCATAATGTTTGTCCGCAACGACGCAAAAGAATTCCGCTTTTGCAGAAGTAAATGTCATAAGAACTTCAAGATGAAACGTTTGGCCTCTTCCATCCATCCATCCATCCATCCCCCCCACTACTAAAAGCAGCTCTTTTTTACCTCCACTTTTTTATTTTCGAAATCTAACAAAACTTTTTCCTAGGTAACCCCCGCAAGCTCAAATGGACAAAAGCCTTCCGTAAAGCCGCTGGGAAAGAGATGGTCGTCGATACAACCTTAACTTTCGCCGCCCGCCGCCATGTCCCAACTCGCTACTCCCGTGAAGTCGTGGCAAAGACCCTAAACACCATGCAACGCGTCGAGGATATCAAGGCCCGCCGCGAGAGGGTCTTCTACAAGAACCGCATGGCGGGTAATAAGCAGCGAGAGCGCGAGGCGAACAGGAAACTGGTAGAGGAGAACCAGCACTTGCTACCAAAGGAGATGAGGACTGCTACTGAGGCCACTGCGAAGGTTGAGGCGGATGAGAGCATGGCTCTCGATGGCTCGGAGGCTGAAGCCGAGGAGGAGATGATCAAGGTTAAGATCCCTGTCAAGGCTGCGAAGAGAAAACAAGCTGTCTCTAGGGGCGATGGGATGGATGTGGACTCATAGACCTGATCCGGTCAGGTTATGAATTTCCTTGTACTATTTTTCTTTTCCCCTTTTTGCAATTTATTTCTCTCCATTCGAAGGTTTCTCTAGGGGTGGGTTTTTTTTTCCAGAACAAACCTTGTCTGTGTTTCTCTTCCTCGGTATAAATCATCGAGTGGTGGCGATCGTGATAATGGGAGAGAGAGGATTGTACTGTAATTACCAAGGTAAGCGACTATATCGGCGCCTCTACTCTATCCAATTGCTATATAGTCTAGAGAATCCATTGTTCTATTACCAGTGGTCTGTAGAATTGGGGAATGTTTTGCAAAAACGATATATTCGAGTGACAACTCGTGAAATGCACATTACCCCGCCAAACCTTTTGAAGGGAGGATAAGTCGATTTTTGAACAAGTCAAGCCTCAGCAGCCCCAGCACTTGGAACAGGCTCCTACGCCCAAATACCGGTAGCTATCATACGTACCTGTATGACAGGGGGTCCCTTACGCAAAGAGTTGCCATCAAATCCTCAATCCTCTCCCAAATTTTTACCCATCCGTGGCACAATCATGGCTAGCTGTAAATCACGTGATAAACGAAACGTTATCGCCCCACCACCACCAGCCATTGACGACGCCACCGTCTGATATTCCATGACGGCCAAAAACCACATCTCATCCATTCATTACAATTTACCATATCATAATATTATCATACAACCCACCACAAATCATCACAACCTCCAAAAATCCTAAAGTAAAATGACCACCACAACTAGAACTCCCGCCCCCTCGAAAAACCCGCTCCCCCTCTCCGCCTACCAAGAAGGCCAAATACGAGACCTCTACTACGCCCGCGTCCGTAGCCTCTGCGCAGAAGAAATAAAACGTTTTGCCCCCCCCTTCATTCATTCCTTCCTTCCTTCTTGTCGATCGACTAACCTCCTGCTAGAATTCGCTGCTTGCGCTCGAAATCGCACCGTATCCGCCGCATGGGCTTGTCGTGCTGAGCGTGAGGGGATGAATAGTTGTATGATCTCCCACGCGACGCAGGAGAATCGTGACATTGCGCGGGAGGAGTGGTTTCAAAGGAGGTTGGAGAGGAGGAGGAGGGTGGAGGCTGGTGATCCTTCGGTACCGGTGGAGGTTATTAAGGGGTGTAGGCGCATGGATAGGGTTGCAGAGGAGGAGGGGAAGCCTGTTGAGGTTTAGGATGGATAGGTGGGTTGGGAGAGGAGGGAGGGAGGGAATTGGGAATTGGGAATTGGCGTTTTTTCTTGGTTTCTTTCTTGGGTTTGTGTAATTATGGGTATTTAGAGGGGTGTATATTAGGGGTGGTGGGGGATGGGAGTGTTGGCTACGCGCAGTTGGTGTTGTGCATACTCGTTTCTCGACTAGGGTGGGGATTATATTTCTGAGTGGTAGTCGTCATTCTACTTGTTCTCGAGCAGAATTAATCGGTTTACAGTAAAGAAATGTCCCTAGAACGCCGTTTTTATGTATAACAAACCCGGACCGCTAAAATATATCAAACACATCCCTCCCCTCTCCTCCAGACTTTAAGCGTCCTCCATAAGACTATCCCTAGCATCACCATCCTGTCCACCACTGCCAAATACGTCATCCAATTCCATCCCATCTCCAGGCCCATCAACCACCGCGCCGCTCGGAAACCCAGGATGAGGCATCTCTGGGTCCGGTTCCTCATCCGACTCGTCCATCCATTCCTCGCGGGTCTCCGATAAATCCCAATTGATGCCAGTGAGGCAGTACTTCTCAGGTGGAAGTCTAACACCGAATTCCTTGCCAACAGTAGGTAGCGCAACCTTATTCCGTTCCTGAGCAATCTCTAGCAGGAACTCCTTTGGTAGCGAAGTGTTGAACTGATGGTTTATGCGGGAAGCGACTGACATGCGAAGATCCTGGATTGTAATCACAGCAGGGGGATTGGTGCCGCCAGTGTTGGCCGTGCCATTGATCGCATCGGAGAATAGAAGCGCGTCTTGAAGGACGGAGGATGTGTAGCCTAGGCCAAACCAATAGGAACAACGAGCGTCAGCAGATCAACAATGATAACAGTTAGTAGGATAGAAAATTAAAATTGCAACTAACGGTACGCGAAGTCCATGAGCATTAGCGGGACACGTTCTTGGTAGGAGGTTACGCCCATGGAGGAAAGAATTAAATGAATGATGCGCGCATCCCGAGGCTTTCTTGACCCGGGAGCTTCCATGTTGCCGTTTGAGTTGTCCGGGGGTTTTGTCTCTCCTTGGGCGTTGGAAGGTTGTGAGGCTGAGGTTTCGTTAGCTGTGGATTGTTGAGGATTTGGAGCTGTGTCTGTGTCCACCGTGACCCCATTAGGTTCGGCCATTTCGTTGCCTGTTCGTGTTGGGGGCTAGGAACTTGGTAAAGGGTATGGGTAAGGGTGGAGAGAGCTTACTCGAGTAGAGTTATGAAGGGGGGGTGGTTGTACCGCAACTCAGTATGTTGGTTTCGCCGATGACGGGTAATTAGTGTCCTTATAGCCATGCCCCACCATTGTGCCTGCATGCCCCACCAAACCAAACAAGGGCGAATGGTTGAAAACTCCCCCCATTGTATCATAGCAAAAACAAATCACCCACGACCAACGATAGCGAATCCTGTACCCAGTTTTCTACAACCACCCTTTACAGCCGCCCCCCAGTCTAAGTGAAAATGTCCGTCCCAGTGGTTGCTTCGCTCAATTCGCTCTCGGAGTCTGAGCTTACGCCCGCGCTGTCGTTTGTCGGTCACGTCTTAATAACCCTAAGTCCAGAGAATCTGGATGAGGCCTTGATATTTATTCCCAAGAACTTCCACCGCTTCGCGTTCTCCGTCAATGTTGCTGCTCTTCCTTCCTTGGACGATATCTGCTTGTTGCTCGATGCCGGTGCGTTGAGGGTGTTTGTCACATATGATCAATTGCAAGCATTACAGCCCAAGGTCGATGACTCACGCTTAGTTCTGATACTTGACCCTTCTCACCAGAGCCGTGGAAAGGTTGCCGAGGCTATTTCGGATACTTCTGTTGGTCTCTATGCATGTAAGGTTATCGACTTGGACTTTGTCACTGGTTGGCTAAAAGAGTATGGGCCCAATGATAGACCTCCGGTTTTTGTTTCGTTCGGGTACACGCCCTCACTGGAAGATGTGGAGACTATCGGGAAACTCGCCGCTACTCCGATTGTTGCTGCTGATGGATTGACAGTTGATTTGGAGAAGGAGCCGTCAAAGTTACCCATTGGGGATATAATTCTTGCAGCCGTCAGCTCTGATCGCCAGGATAAGCTTATTTCTACGCTAGTCACGGATGAAGCTGGGGTTGCCCTTGGGCTGGTGTACTCTTCCCCCGAGAGTGTGAAGGAGAGTTTGAAGACTGGTACGGGGGTTTACCAGAGCAGGAAGAGGGGGCTGTGGTATAAGGGCGCTACTAGTGGTGCTGTGCAAGAGCTTGTGAGAATCGACCTGGATTGTGATGGCGATTGTTTGAGGTTTGTTGTGAGGCAGAAGGGTAAAGGTGAGTTATTGCCATGGCCGTATTAAACTATACTTTGGCTGATTGGGCCCTTAGGCTTCTGTCACCTCGAGACTGCCACCTGCTTTGGCGAATACAGAGGTATTTCCCATTTACAAAAGACTCTGGCGTCAAGAAAGGAATCCGCACCTGCTGGGTCATATACCGCACGTCTCTTCTCGGATGAGAACCTTCTTCAAGCAAAGATTATGGAAGAGGCTGAAGAGCTCTGTCAGGCAAAGACCAGGGAGGATATTGCGTTTGAGGCAGCAGATCTTATTTACTTCACACTCACCAAATGCACAGGAGCAGGTGTTAGCGTTCAAGATATCGAGAGAAATCTCGATGCTAAGAGCTTGAAGGTCACTAGAAGGAAGGGTGATGCGAAGGAGAAATGGGCTGGCAAAAATGCTGCCCAAACCCCCTCTGAGGAGGTTGGAAAGGAGGGCGTTGGGCTCGCCCCTGAGGCTGTCAGGCTTGCAACGGAGCTATCTGGCGTGAAGGCCGATGAAAGGATAAAGATGACAAGATTCAACGCGAAAGATTCTACCCCCAAAGAACTCGAGGAGGTACTCAAACGGCCCGCGCAGAGAGCTAGCGATATTATGGGAATAGTCACTCCTATCATTGAGTCTGTCAAGCAGAGGGGAGACGCTGCATTGACTGAATACGCTGCGAAGTTTGACAAGGTTGTTGGTCTGAAGTCAGCAGTGTTGAGCGCGCCATTCCCACCAGAGCTCATGGAGCTTCCTCAGGAGACAATTGACGCTATCGACCTCTCCTTTGAGAACATCAGGAAGTTCCACGAAGGTCAAAAGGAAAAGGAAACTTTAGTTGTTGAAACAATGCCGGGAGTCAAATGTTCCCGTTTCGTCCGTCCCATCGAGCGGGTGGGTCTTTACATCCCCGGAGGCACAGCTGTGCTTCCCTCTACAGCATTGATGCTCGGTGTTCCGGCGCTGGTCGCAGGTTGCAAGAGAATAATTTTCGCATCACCACCGAGAAAAGATGGAAGTGTAACTCCAGAAATCGTCTATGTGGCTCACAAGGTCGGTGCAGAAGCTATTGTCCTTGCGGGAGGTGCTCAGGCCGTGGCAGCACTTGCATACGGAACAGAAACAGTTCCCAAGGTCGACAAGATCCTCGGCCCTGGTAACCAATTTGTTACTGCCGGGAAGATGTTTGTGAGCAATGACACGGGTGCGGGTGTCAGTATTGACATGCCTGCCGGACCATCCGAGGTTCTTGTTGTTGCAGATGCAGAGGCCAACCCAGCATTCGTTGCTTCAGATCTGCTCTCGCAAGCCGAGCACGGTGTTGATTCCCAGGTTATCTTGATAGCCGTCGGATTAACCGAGGAACAGCTTGTCGCTATCGAGGAAGAATTAGAAAAGCAAGCTCTGGCGCTTCCCAGGGTGGACATCGTTCGCGGCTCAATCAGCCACTCGGTCACGCTCCAAACAGATACTATCGAGGAGGCGATTGAGCTTAGCAACCAATATGCTCCCGAGCACTTGATCCTACAGATCAAGAATGCCTCAAAGGCGGTTGACTTGGTGCAACATGCCGGAAGTGTATTCCTTGGTCACTGGACTCCAGAGTCTGTTGGTGATTATAGTGCTGGTGTTAATCACTCTTTGCGTATGTTTCCCCCCCCACTATCACGCGAGTGACCCGAGTTAACTTGAGCACCAGCAACATACGGCTACGCAAGACAATACAGCGGCGTCAATCTTGCAACCTATGTTAAGCACCTAACGAGCTCAGAATTGACAGAGCAAGGGTTGAGAAACGTTGGCGGTGCAGTAATGCAGTTGGCAAAGGTAGAGGAGTTGGAAGCTCATAGAAGGGCTGTGGGTATCAGATTGGAATGGTTGGATAGTCAAAAATAGATATTGTTCTTTTATCGATAATTGTGATTTTCTACCTGGCCGGGCAGACTTTCGGTAGAGGTTTGTTTGCTTCTTTACCGGCTTAATGGACAAGATGAAAGTTATGACAGAGCAATGCCATTACTGTAGGATCAAAGTAGCTGGGTTGGACTAAACTAGAAACAAGCCATACAGCACACCAGCATGCGGATACAGCAACAACGGCGTATTTTTCGAGTGTGCTCACGAGGTGAGCTGGCAACCACCAGAGGATTCGAACGAGTTTCCTCTTCGTGTTGGAGACCAAAGTCGGAGAGTGTCTTGGTTCGTGGCAGAGCATTCATTTCCGAGCCCGGAGTCGCGCTTACCTTACAAGTAGTCGCAATAAACAAAACGCCCTCCGAGCTGATATGGGCGCTGAGTGTACTTGTAGCTATAGAGCATCACACCAGTGTTTTCTCTAACTAATGGAGGGGTTATTAAGCAATACCTATACGGTACCGTAACGTACCGTTGAAGAAAACAGGAACAATTTAGAATGAGGCTGGGAATATCCAGAATTCCCCCCATTGTGTCAAGTGGGGAGAAGCCCAGCGAGGAGATTTCCTTTCAGCTCGGTTGAAATGGGTAAGAAGAAGAAGAAGAAGGAGAGCTGGGGCCGTAAGCCATGCGGGCATCACCCCTCACTCGGATATCTAACCTTGAATGGGAAGCTCTCCTGCGGTAAACTTGATGAACCTGATGAGGTGGTGGCAAGTGGGAGATTAGCTAGTTATTTCCTCATACCGTACGAGCAGGAAATTAACAAATCAATCGACATTTGGCTGGGTGAGAGTAGGGGGGTGGCCTTTGAATGGCTTGTGGTATTGACTTCTGGTATCATACGTTGACTTAAGACACTTAATACCACCCAACTTAGCGCTTTGTTTGTATACGAAGGAGGGTATACCAGACTGTCCCCTGTCAGTCTACCACTTGGTAGACCGATGGGTAGAGATTCTGTTGGCTATAAGTTAGTTGCTACAGTACATACCGGATCATTTATAATATTGAGATATTACCAAAAACATAATTTTTTTTTTTTTTTTGTTAAATCCGTGGTTTTATTCGTACTAAGTACAGGAAAATCCTGGCATTCACCCTGAGGTATGGCCTAAAAACCCCCATAACATAAGAAACTTCGCCTCCCCCATAAAATAACAAATAACAATAGAAAACACTAACATAAACATCAAGTCATTAGCCCCAGGGCAAAAATCAAAATCAGGACCACAGGTCCGAGTCTCTCGTAAACGGAAAAATTCCCAACCTAACTGGAAAGTTCAACCTATTCTGCGTTACAAAGGAAACGAAACCCTTCATCAAGGCTTTCCCTTTATCCCCTCTTTCCCATAGGGCTGAGCCTGGGCTTATGTCAAACATTCCCTGATCTACCCCCTCCTTTGGCCGAGCCAGGCCGGGGCAAGCAGTAATTACATGTTAGAAGGTCTGAACTGACTGTAGACATAGGTCACAAGTCGGATCCTGGTCCTGGCTGGACC
>QFET01003100.1:0-16434 GCA_003316355.1 Tuber calosporum
GGGGGGTTCGGGATGAAGTGATGGAAGGTTGGATGGGGGCGGTACGTGGGCATGATACCCAGAGTCTTGAAACGATAGCTCGATCGAAACTGCTCGGATATTTGTCTGTTTTTCGGGAGATAACAATCCTCATGGCTTCGGCGATTCCTGATACGATCCCGTTAGCGTATGGACGTGACCGCACCTAGAGAGAAATACTGCTGAAAGGTACTATCCCTCTTGTCCGGTAAACACCGAACGGGAAGAGGGAAAAAGAAAGCTCGAATTACGATACTGTATGACTGATTGGGGGTGTTTTTTTGGAAGGAACCCTCCTCCTCTATCCACAATCGTCTTACAAAGTACGCTGGTAGATTCGGCAAAAGTCTGCATATGGCGCTAGTGTCGCGCACTCCCGCCGCCCCGCAATGCAGGTATGCCGCCCACCTTGGAAACCATCACCCCCGCAACCATTGCATGGACCTCGCACCGCTACATTTTCCTTGTGAAGCATCCAGTGCAGAAGTACCCATGTCGGATTCACCCCGCTTGAGACCAACCACCCGCTGCCCGTCTGATATGGCATGATTCAGCGACTCGAAGATACCGTATCCGGCTATGACAAGGGTGTTTCACAGCGAGTGATGTCCTATGAGGACTAAAGGTGGATGCTGCGATATGAGGGCCGAATATCTTCTTTGCTGTTTAAGCTCTTCTTTCTTTCCGCGTACTCCCACACTGGTTTATCGTTTTCTTCCTTGTCACTAGTTTGTGTGGTCCGCATATGTATGGTACAGGGGGGTCTCACGGAAGTAGCGTCTATAGGTGTATCTTGGGATAGGTCAACCGATCGAATATTCCGCTGATAAAGACTAGATTGTTCTATAGTGGGGGAGATGAGTGGATAGGTCGATAGGCAAACCTAGTTATATATAGCACAGCAGAATTGAGAGAGAAGCACTTTGCAACTCAATAGAAATATTGTTTTTAATTCATCATATAACTCAACCCCCAATAACCTTTCTCGCGTCGAGTCTGCCTATCTACCATACCCACGACATAAAGTGATACCGACATCGCAAGAGGTACTTAAGTGACCAACTACCAATGGAGGGGTGAAAAAATGTTAAAGAAAAAGAAGCTATTAATTACACACAACCAGTCAGCACGCATCACACGTACCACGTACTTTTGGTAAGATAGATGCAGTGAGAAGAAAGGAGGAAGAAAAAAAGCAATAGAATATATCCTCCGTCTCATCCGTCCATCGTAACTTTTGCTAGAAATGTGGGGAATAAAAAATACATCTAACGAACAAAACCAAACCAGAATCAAAATAGAAGATGGGAAGCGGCCCCCCCGGCCCGTGGTAATGGTACTGTTGATAGAGGGGTGGGAATAAAAATACATGTGAAGGAGTAAGGGGGAATAAATGCAAGGTAAGTGACTAGCTGGCTAGGGGAGGAAAATGGAAGTGGAAGTAAGAAAGCAATGAGCCGGAATTCCGTGACAGATAGGAAGATAAGGTAAGTCGAGTAAGCATGGGGAAACTTGAGGAAAAGTGACAGGAGATCAGTGAAAGAAATATAAAAGGACACCAAAATACCGCCAGCACGTCTAACCCATACCGGTATCGCCTATGGTAAAATTTGTTTTAACGGAAAAAAAGCGAAGGTATGACAGAAGAAAATAAGAAGAAAAAGAAAGAGGAGTAAGCATATGACATTAATTGCCCGAACCCACTTCCTCCTTGCTTCCTTGAAAAAGGGGGAGTTGTAGGAAGGCTAAACCCCGTCCGCCCCACCATCAGCACCGACCTCGGGTGCTTCTCTTTCCTCCTCTTCCTTCTTCGCACCAGTCTCCACGACTCTAAATGCCCCGCTAGCCTCTTCCTTACCCTTGGCAGCACGAGCGTACGCTTCGGGGCTACGATCCATCAAAGTCTCCAACTCCGCGTCGGTGAGCAACTGCGTACCCTGCTCGACGACATTGACCTTCTCAAAGTCCTCCTTGAGGATCTGGGCGAGCTCTTCCTCCTCCGAGGCCGTGGGGGCAGAGACGCTCCGGAACTTACCCTTCTGGATGACTAGCTTTTCAAGACGGCGCTTGCCGTCCGCTTTCTCTAGGATGCTCTGCTCTATGGTTGCGGTGGTTGCGAAACGGTAGATTATCACGGGTTTCTTTTGCCCGATGCGGTGCGCGCGGTCTTGGGCTTGGAGGTCCTGCTGCGGGTTCCAGTCTGAGTCGAAGAGAATGACAGTGTCGGCGGCTGTGAGCTGTTATTTAAGTTACTAGGAGGATCTTTGATGTTGGGCAGGGAGAACTTACGTTGATACCTAAACCACCAGCTCTAGTGCTGAGCAAAAAGATATTCCACCCCTCATCTTTGTTGAATCTCCTAATGTGCTCACGTCTATCTTCTTGCTTGATTCCTCCGTCAATTCTGCAAACGGGCCAGTGTCTGAGAGTCACAGCCCATTCCTCAATAATGTCAAGCATCTTGGTGAACTGGCTGAAGATGAGAACCTTATGGCCTTTCGCGAAGAGTGCCGGAACAAGTCTCTCGAGGAGCATCATCTTCCCAGAGGCGGTTACCAGACGTTCATCAGGATCACTCTGGTCCCACGGCCAGTAGAACAAATGAGGACTATCGCAGGCAAGACGCAGCTGCATAACACGATTTCGCAGTTTCTTAGTACCAATTTCCTGAGCTGTTAACCCCCCCCCCCCCCAAATCAGCAAACTATTGACAAGATTGTACAATTAAAATTATCACATGGCGGGCCGGCAACTTACTGGCTTGGAGAACCTGCTTTTCTTCCTCAGTGAGAGCAGGTTCTAGTTCTTCTTTCCCAGACGGTGCTTCTTCTAGCATATTAAAATACTCGCTATCTGATAACTCTTTGTATGAAACACTCTTTTTCTTCCGTTTTGGATCCGGGCTCTTGGCCCTCTTATTGGGTGATTCTTGGCCAACGGTTAAAAGCTTACGCTTTCTATTGCTGTGCCTGCTGCTAAGCAGTTGTTCTATCAACCACTCCTTGGCCTTGCAATCTAATATCATTCCGTAAAGATCCTTCTGGTTCCTGGTGAGAGGTGCATACAAGATATACTCTCGCTTGGGAGGCAAGTTGGTTTCAACGTCCGCCTTGATTCTTCGGAGCAAGAACGGCTTCAAGATTGCATGCAAACTAGCAACAATCCCAACCTTCTTCTCCTCTTCCAACCATGCGTGATGTCCTTCTTTCTCTTGCAAGTCATTAAAATTAAACCAATTTTGAAAACTAGCGAGATCGTCAAAGATATCAGGCAACAGAAAGTTCAGCAAAGACCACAGTTCTGACAAATTGTTCTGAAGAGGGGTGCCGGTAAGAAGCAGACGATTTGCTGAGTGATACTTCTTCAACTCACTGATCAATTTACAGTTGAGATTCTTGATACGGTGACCTTCATCGATGATGATAAATTTCCAGTTATGCTTTTTGAGATGTTTGCGATCGATCATGACGAGTTCGTAAGATGTGCATATAATGGGGAACGTCGCATCCAGCTTCGTCATCCTCGTTCTACGCATTTCCTCACGTTCAGGCGGAGTCCCATGGTATAGAACAGCTGGGATCTCTGGTGCGAATCTAAACAAACAGTAAGCTACGAAGCCCAGTAAGAATAACAACCAAACAGAGCCACAAACCTCGCAATCTCTTCAACCCAATTCGACAGCGTAGACACAGGTGCGACAACTAGAAAAGGACCCATCATGCCCTTTTCTCTTAGAAACGCCAGGAAACTAATTGTTTGAAGAGTTTTACCAAGCCCCATCTCATCTGCTAGAATTCCATTGAGTCCATTCTCGTATAGCGAAACCAACCATTCTAGTCCTTGAAGTTGATACTCTTTCATAACACCTCCGGTAATCAACTTAGGTTGTCTAGCTGATTTTAGGTCTTTCTGTTGGCCCAATTTCGTCTCCCTAGATTCCTCAACTGCAGATGCCAATGCCTGTGCGGTATTTCCTACGGTCTTCAATTCATCTTTAGTGAAGTAATTGGAAATGTCGGCTGTTTCCTTCTTGGTAGGGGCGCGTCCAGGCCTTCTCTTGGTCTTTGCGGTGAGCGATTCCTGCTCAGTAGAAGAAGCACCGATAGTTCGAGAGCTCTTGCGGATGTTCTCGACCTTAACATTCCCATCCGCTTTTGCCTCCTCTTCCTCTATTTCGGCCTTTTGCTTCTTATCAATAGCTTCAGCGCGCTTCCTCATCGCTTGCTGCTGCTGCATCATTTTTTCGCCAATGATGGAAGTGTAAATTCCGCTCTGCTTGATCAAGAAGTCGAGACGAATCCTCATCTTATCCACAGGAACGTTGGAAAAGCCTTCCTCTGGTGGGGATAGTATTGAATCAGTTGCTAAAATTCTCTAATATTATATATATATGTATAAACAAAAATAGAAATTATAAAAACTAACAAACGAAAAAAAAAAAAAAAACTCACCGGTATCTTCAACCTTGATTGGCTCTGTAGGGGAGTAGTCTGTTTCACCAGGAGGCGAAACAGACGTCGCCTGAGTATCAGCGGGCGAGTTTGCATTAGAAGGAGACCCGCTAGACATTTCTTCGGTTGTAAAAGAAAACGGGAAAAAAGGAAAAAGAATTAGACAGGAACAATTGGTAGTGAGTGAGAGAAGGAGAAGGAGAGAGAAGTAGAGAAATCTTGAAGGGCGGGTCTGTGGTCTGTCGGAGGGAGTGTGTGGTTGTTGGACTGAGCTCTGAACGCGACAAAGAGTGTGAAGGGGAGTGAAATCAGGAGGTGGCGGCAGGAACGACGGAAAGACGCGTTTAGTTAGCCAGGCGTTTCTTCCCTGAGTTATGATATGATACGCGTTATCATACAACTTGCAAAGTGGTTCACAAACAGCCCCCAAACACAGCATCTTTGGTCACTTGAGAAGTTTGTTTGGAGGGCCCTATTATACCAACCAGTTTGTAAAAAATAAAGAACAATTGAGTTTAAGTTACATGTGGCAGTTATCTCGATTACAGTATTGTTGGTACAAGTAGTGTGGTTTCTATTATGATATATACTACAATGCTGCAGTAAGCTATCCACCATCAGGCGTGGCAAATACTAGCACGCAGCAAATTTTCCAAAGCCCCGTTTGTGGGCAACACCATCTTACAATTACAATACCGGCACTCGAGTACAAGTACAGTCACACCTCGCTGTCTTGTATGAATCTCTGGGTGGTATGATACCTGGTTATAATATATTTGGATTGACTCTGAATTTCTTCCCGCCAAAGCCTGACTCGTTGTCCTGGATCCCTCGCTGTGCTTCCATATTACTAGTCGCACGGGCCACTCCCAATCCAAGGCTCAGGCCCACACACCGCCGCGAATCGAACCGGCGCCCTTCAGCAAAACAGCTGTGCCTGATGGATTCTTCAGATTCTGGCTGTCTGGGATACGGTACGGTAGCGAGGTGCGACTGTACTAGTACTCGAGTACTTGTACTAGTATTTACCACTCTAATGATTATACAAATACCCTGGAATGTTTTTTTCGTACATGACAGGATTATTTTGTTGGTTGACTTAAATTACTAAATACGGGTACACGCTAACACGATACTTGTACTGGTATACAGTAATGCGTATCATCCCTTGGAGCCCCGAAGGGGAAAATCCAGTTAGAAAATAAATAGGCTTAGGTTTTGCATGAGGAACAAAATTGAATTCTTTGTAGCTTGGGCAATATCTGTGAGATGATTTGTTTTTATTAGCTGTGGCCCCAGAGGCAGGTTATGTCTCTGTGCCGATAATATCATATTTTAGAATTATCTATGCACTCCTATGTCTCATATGTGATAGTATACAATTTACTTAAAAATTTGTGACCAATTGATAATAACATGTAATTACTTCCTTGCCGCATTCAGTTTTTCTGTGAGCTCCGGTACCTGTCACGTGGATTATGAGCCAATGATCGGAAGTGTAGTTTAAACGTAGATCAACTCACAGCCTGGAATAGATCTGCTACCAACCCAACATCGGAAATCTGAAATATTGGCGCATCCGGATCTATAATATATCAACATGGTGCTTATCATTGAGGTTTATCGTACGGTGTGTGTATACCCTTGTTAATAGCGGCAATAACCTTGGAATCCTTCATTCCAGCCAGATGTTGGATGGCTCCAGAAATCCCAGCGGCCAGGTAAAGCTGAGGAGCAACGACCTTCCCTGTCTGACCAACTTGTAAACTGTTATCCGCGAATCCGGCATCCACAGCAGCCCTTGAGGCACCAATGGCAGCCCCGAGGGCATCTGCGAGTGGGGGCATTAATCTATCAAAGTTCTCCTTATCCCTAAGTCCTCGTCCACCCGAAACAACTCTTGGAGCAGTTCCCAAGTCTGGCCTCTCTGATCTAGTGAGATTCTCAGATATCCAAACTGTCGTGCATTCTGCATTGGGATCTACAGGCACCTCCTCGATAGCCGTTGTATTGGATGTTTCCTCCGCAGGGGGGAATGCAGTCCCTCGGATAGTGACAATCTTGATTGTGTCATTAGACCTCACTGTTGCTATGGCGTTACCGGCGTAAATGGGTCGGACGAAGGTATTTTCGTCCTTGATCTCAATACAGTCAGATATCTGTTGAACGTCCAGCAGAGCAGATGCTCGTGGCAGAATGTTTTTGCCAAATGCCGAGTGGGCACCAACAACATGTGTAAATTTTCCCTCCTTGATATTCTCGACAAGTAGAGGTGCAAAGTTCTCGGGTAATCCCTAGAAGTGGTTGTGAGTATGAATGTTGGCCTCAAAAGAGGCTGCGTGGTATCGGGTTGAAGAGTGGGAAAGTACCTTATCGTAGGCATTGTTTGAAGTATAAATTACCTTCTCAACGCCATTGAGTTTTGCAGCTTGTTCTGCTGCTTTCTTGGAACCTGAGCCTGCGAGAAAAGCCGTAATAGGCCCACCGAATTTTGAGGCAGCGGTGACCGTTGGGAATGATTGAGCAGAAACCTTTCCCTCTTTGTGTTCAAGAAGTACAAGAGTGCTGAGAAGTCGCGGACTTAACAAGGATAGACGAGAAGAGACGGTGGAACGAGCAGACTGACAAAATGGTTGAAGCAGTGAGGCCCTTGCCTTGCCGAGACAAACAGACATGGCTGAAGGGTTGTTTGGTAGGGAAGGGAATGTTGGAGGGGGGCTTCACTTCGGGAGTTGCCACTTGTGGAGGAAATGGTTGGGCTTTGGCTCCATAGCATTACCTCGTGCTCATGCTGAAATGTATTATTAGGGTATGAACTTGTGATCACAATTACTAATAGTGATCTGGTTGCTCATGATTAGGGTTTTTATCAGCCACACTGTTTCGTTCCCTGCGACATCCAGCCGCCATCACGCAACTGACACCAACCGCCCTTCTCCGACGCGACAACTTCTTTCCTCCATCACAGATCTAAGAACCCATATTGATCTGCACAACTTAGCACTCGCTCCTTTCTTTCACCACTATTTATCCTCCCGCCACGCCTAAAATACCTATTTACTTTTGTTTTATTCTGAGGGAAATAGATAATCAACAATTATTCTCCTCCTTTTCTGAGCTGGCCGAGTGAACATTTAACTTATTTAGGGTCGCAGCGACCATACTCCCCGGTTTCGTCTTATAGTTAAAGTAGAAAAGATTATGGACTCAGACAATATCGATTTCGGCGAATCGCCTTTATCAGGAACCGGTGCTGGCACCCCGATAACCAACAATCCGTTGGGTCAGCCTCATCTCGTCGCCGATGCGGGAACTCCTTTGGGGCTAACACCAGGACAACCGATGGAGGATGACGAGCAGAGCACTGGACACAACCCGATTCACTCCCTTCAGCTTCCCGCAAATTCATCTGATGGACAACGAAAAGCTTCTCCGGGAATCCCGGCCGCTGGGTCCCCGGCGAATACTAGTGCGCAGCAGTTAAATATCTCTCCTGAGGATGGCGATTCTATCATGCAAGGTGCTGGTGATTCCCTTCAAAAAGTTGACGCCTCAGGATCTCCCGGGAGGAATGGCGACAACGCGCAGGTGGAAGGAGGTCAGGCATCTGGAGCGCCAGCCTCACCTGGAACGGAGAAGAAAAAGCTGGAGGAAACTGCGAGGGGGTACCTCGTTGAGCAGACCCACACTGTGGTTATGCCTTCTTATTCAACCTGGTTTGACATGAATGTTGTTAAGGATATTGAGCGCAAGTCCCTACCCGAGTTTTTCAACAATAGAAACAGATCCAAAACGCCATTAGTATACAAGGACTATCGCGATTTCATGGTCAACACCTATCGTCTAAACCCCTCCGAATATCTTACTGTCACAGCCTGTAGGAGAAATCTCGCAGGTGATGTTTGCTCGATAATGCGCGTTCATGCCTTTTTGGAACAATGGGGATTGATAAATTATCAGGTTCGAATTTTCTTTTTTTTTTGTCTGGTTTTCCATATTTTTGCTGTTGCTGAATATTTGTTAGATTGACCCAGAGACACGTCCTTCAAATATTGGACCGCCTTTCACAGGCCATTTCCGCATTACCGCAGACACTCCTCGTGGCCTCCAGCCTTTCCAGCCCGCTCCTGGAGCTGTCACTACAGCCGGAAAGCCCCACGCTGTAACTGAGCGTGCAGCAAGTGCGGGCCCCTCCAAGGTCGAATTAAACCTGGAAATCCGCAAGAATATCTATGACTCTTTTGGCAATAAGATTAGTGGCTCATCTCAAGCCAATGGACACTCCGCGGACTTGGAGGATGGCGCGGACAAGAAGACCCACAACTGTTTTTCTTGTGGTATCGATTGCACCCGCATTCGTTATCATTCCGCCAGGAGTTCTCGCAACCAGAAACAAATCGAGTTATGCCCCAACTGCTTCTTGGAGGCCCGCTTTCCATCTTCGTCTACCAACACCGATTACGTGCGCATGGAAGATCCCTCCTACTCAACAGTGGAAAGGGACGCACCGTGGACCGACCAAGAAACATTCCAGCTCCTTGAAGGACTCGAGCTTTATAACGAAGACTGGAACCAAGTGGCGGACCATGTCGGCACCCGAACAAGAGAGCAGTGTGTAATTCGCTTTCTCCAGCTTCCAATTGAAGACAACTACCTCGAAGAGAAGCCTGAGCAACTAGGCCCTCTCCAATACAACCGCACACCCTTTACCCAAGCCGACAACCCAGTGATGAGCGTGGTAGCCTTCCTGGCCAGCATCGTAGACCCCAAGGTTGCTGCAGCCGCAGCCAAAAGTTCCATCGAGGAGATGACCAAGAACCTCAGCCAGACAATCGAGTCTGGTTCCAAAAAGGCCAACCAAAAAGCCAAGGAAAACGGACCCGAAAACTCCGCGACACCAAAACCCGCCTCCCCAGATGCTGCCACTAACGCCGCCGCAACCCCGCCAGTAAAATCCGAAGGCCAAATTGAGGAGAGCATGGACGTCGATGAACCCGAGTCCTCCTCTACCGCCGGCGGCGACCCCCTCTCTCCTTCCGACGACGCCTCCACATCTGAAAACCCTCTCGCAAAGGCGGGCACAATCGCCCTCGCTGCGTCCGCCGCACGCGCACACGCACTCGCCTCTAACGAAGAGCGCGAAATGGCTAAACTCGTCAACGCAGTTGTGAACTGCAGCCTCCGCAAGCTGGAGCTCAAACTTACACAGTTCAATGAACTCGAGCAAGTCCTGCAAGCGGAGCGCCGGGAGATTGAGAAGGGGAGACAGCATCTATTCTTGGATAGGCTGTCCATGAAGAAGCAGTGTTTGCAGGTGCAGGAGCAGTTACAGCGCGCTATGGCAGTCGGTGGACAGGAGGGTTTTCAGATCGCGGCGCAGGCGGGGCAAGTTGGCGGGCAGGGCCCCAGGTTGGCTTTTGAACAGCCTGCGGCGTCGATGACCGCGGCGGTGGGGAGTGCTACTTCTACTCCTGCGCCCGCGGGCTCTTCGTCTTCTGCCACAGTCCCACAAATGGGTATGAAGCCGGTATCGCTCGAAAACCCAGGCGGGTATGTGGCGTTTGAAGCTTAGATTGCTTGGTGGGTGGGCAGATGGAATAGGTAGATGGATTAGCAACTGCTACTAATCCATCATCTCTTCCCTTTCTCTGTTTTTCCACTTTTTTTCCTTTCCTTTCCTAAAAAGGGTTTCATTGGCGCCTGAATAGTGTTTTTCCCCCTTCTATTACCCCCTCCTTTTCTTTCCTGCCTTCTTCCTCTCTTACTTTTTCGTGGCGATGGTATGCCACGGCACTTTTCACTCTTCAGTTTTCCTCCTTCCCCCATTTTTCTTCAGATTCGGTTTACACACTGGCGACATGAACGATGTATCTAATTTGTTGAATGAAGTTTTTCTTTTTACACTATAATGGGATAAGTAACAATGGATGGATTGTATGGTTGGCAGGTATCAGTTGAGGGTTCGATTTCTTCTGTTTGCACATTTTTAAAACTCTAGTTGGCCACAGTACCGTGTGAGTACTGTACTTGAAATAGCTAGAGCAGATTAAATGAATGGATAAGGTATTTCTTGTATAGTGGCTAAGTGTGTCTGGTGAATTATATCGTATGCAGTGAGCTGAAGAAGGGTGAGTAAGAGGTGGTTACTGTACCAGAAATATGGTAACTTTGTGCAGTGTATTCAATGAGTGGAGTGGGATGGATTGCCAATTACCGGGGGTAGCAGGAGGTGGAAGAGCAGCAGATGAGCGTAGTATCCTACCTCTTGAGGATCTCCCATTTTATCACACGCGGATTTGTGGTGGTGCTAAAGTTATGCTATAGCTTTATATATTATATCCCTGCAAGTATGAGGCCTCTATAATAATTTGATGGAAGTAGGAATCTACTATCCCACTTCAATTCCTAGGGGGAACAATTCTAGTAAACTAGCAAGAAGCTATTGGGTGAGCTTAGCCTTGGTATAATTTCATGGATAGTCAAGACATGAGTGATGTAGCTAGTACACCAGTAGCAATAAAGGTATCCTGCAAGGGAAATAAAGATATCCGCCAACGCCCCTGAGACAGTCTCGTACAGACACTCTCCTAGCACAGAAAAATATACGAAAGAAGACCCAAATTAAAATTTCTATGCTCCCCGCTTATTTGCCTTTTTTTTTTTTTTTTTCTCATGAAGGGAGACTACCCATAAACCTAACCATTGGGGCCTTTAGAAACCGCTGGCGCCAGGTGCCTAAGAGATACAAAGTTAGTGCCGGAACTGGAGCGAAAGAACTTATTTTCCACCTACCTTCTCGTCCTTTTTCAAGCTCAAGAGCATTTCCCTAAATCTGGTCTTGTCGCTTTTGCCACCTCTTGCACCCTTTTCGGTCAAGTCAACAAGCTTTGCAATCCTCTCCCAAGAAGTGCCTCCGGAAGTGGTATTCTCGCGAGAGTCTAGGAACTCCTGTGCTTCGGCACTATTGTACCATCGTTAGCTTTCGTAGGGAGCGTTAAGATATATATATAATTACCGAGTCACCTCAATTGCTTTGTCGCGCTTGGAGTTGTAGTTCTCATAGAAGTCATCGACGGCACGCTGAGCTTTCTCAATAGTCTCACGCTTGCGGGTTTCCGAGAGCTCATCACGACGCTGGATCTCAAGAGTTTGACGTTCCCGCCATTGTCTATGAACCTCAAGTTAGCTGGAAGGTTCGTGATATAAACTTGTAGAGGTTTGGGGCAGCTGACTTGATGACTTCGGGCTCCTCTTCCTCGGGCTGCATCGACATCCCGGAATAAGTATTCTGATTCGGGAGGTAAGGCTCCGAAGTTCCAGTGATGACACCTCCAGGACCGATGCTCTGCCCAGGAAACTCTAGGATTAGAAGATATGTTTTCTTCTAGAAGGCTCGGGCAAATAAAGGGGGGCGGAAGGCCTGCGGCATAGCCCCACCTACCGGATTATCGAGAGCTGGGAAGTAAGTGCCCTCGTAGGGATCCTGCTGGAGTTTCTCCTTTGCATCGCTATCCCCACCAAGAAGATCGGCTGTGCCAGCAAAAAGGACTGCGTCCTCTCCCAAAGCAAGTCTCTCACGCTCGGAGAAATCCATTCCGCTTGTGCCGCCGAGTCCAAGATCTAAAGGGGTTTCGCCGCCAGTAGTAGCAGAAGTCTGTCCCTCATCAAATTCCTCAATCGATGGAAACCTGGAAGCCATGATTATCGACGGTGAGGAAGAATGCGTTTGTGTGTGATGGAGGGGGCAGAGGGAATGAAGGATGGGATAGTGTTGGGTTGTTAGGATGGGTTACGGATCTTATGGTAGAGCTTTAAATTAGCGAGTTTACAGGTATTTTCCTGAGAAAGCCGCTGTTGCGGCGTCCGCTCTGCGTAAGGTTACCCGGCTGTTCATGGAGGGTTTCGTGCCAAGATGAGGCCTACCTGACAAAGTCCAACTCCATTCGGTATTCATTTGAAATACATCATCTCCTTTCAATCAATATGCTCGCCCTCCGAAGCAGCCGTAGGGCCATCGTCTGCTCCTCAAGAGCAGTCCTAGGTAGACGTTATGATGCTACATTGACCGACGTTCAGAAGGGTAAAGCACCTTCGAATGCCCCAGAAGGTCAGAAGATCCACCACCTTTCGCCGCCGCCCGAACATCCCGAAGAGTGTAGGTCACCGGAAAGGGCTCTGTTGATCTATCTGAATTATTAAATACTGATTGATGTTTCACCAGCTTTTGGCAAGGGGTTCTATCTCTCGATTGCAGCAGTGGTCGGTACACTTGCTCTCTACAAACTTGAACAGAGCATCTCCGGGAGCAAACGATCTCCCTTCACCCGAGCTATCGAATACTATTCGGATGTTCAGGACCTTTGGGAAAAGAGAAACACCCGACGTACTGTACTTATAGAGAGAGCTGCAGCCGATCGAACCTTGTTCCTGAACTCTGAGCCTAATAAGACAATACAGGTCAAATTTCCGGAGTATACTTTCCCCTCTTTTAATCTTGTGGCAATTATCCGCAAAACCTAACAGAGGCGCAGGATGTTGAACAACTTCAGCCCTCGCAACAACGAGGTTGGCTGGGCGCAGTCAGTAGATCTTTCGACACTCCGGGAACACTACGAATCACAGCGTAGGAAATAGTAGAGTTGGATCGGGAGTATTTAAACAATGTACAGAACATCGCATCAAACAGCACAGCAAGTCCTTAAAAGACTGCGTTTTCCAGCAAAGAAAAAAAAAAGACAAAGCCTTAAGCACCTAATAACATATAAGACACCGCCTATCGACCTATGATTCTTGTATTCATAGTAGCGACGGGATCCGCAGACACATTTTTATTTTCAGTCTCCCCCCAGTCAATCCATTCCGCTTAAGCCTTCTTTGTGCTTTTCAATTTCATCTTAGATTTCAGGGGCTGGCCTTCGGGGGTTGTCGCTACCATCGAAGGGATGGAATTTGCAATAAAGGTCATGAATGGCTTCTCAACAAGGAACCCCTGTGTATCAAACCAGCTGGTGAAAGGACTCTCTACTTCGGTCGTAGTAGGCCTCTGCCCCAGTGATTGAGAAACAATTTTGAGACGGTAGATTGGCGAATGCTTCTCGGTGTGTGATGATATAGTTATCTTAATACACCGAGTTGTTAGTGTTTATCCACTAGGTACTTTTGCTTCGTAAGAATCTGCCTACAGTAACGCCGTCTTTTGAACCCACATAAACCTTACCGCCTTCCATAGCCCATATCCACCATGTGAGTACTGTATTGATGACGAAATAGGCGATCACAGCATATATAGTCATAGCTTTTGTCTTATCGAAGCCTAGAGTGTAATCATAATAGAAGGTGCTTCCGGCGATCGTGACGGCGGAGAAGCCCAAGAAAAGGTGCACATCCGTGAGAGTGTGGTTTTGTTTCCAGCCTTTTGATTTTAGATACTAGAGAATAAGTTAGTTACCTGCCCCCTTGTTATTGTGTAGGAAAGTGGGAGGAAAGGATGGAACAAACAGGAGCTATAGAATCATCGGATGTGTTCTTCAGTTCTACGAACCGCATTAGCACGCGAACCCCGAGGTCAATAGAAGAAGGGAATGGTGAATGACGTACCTGGAAGAGCATGAAGGTTAGCTTTGGGCCTTACTGCCATTTTCGAGAGATTTCGGAGGTGCTTTTTTGGTGGAGGCGGTTATGGTTACTTGGTCGCAGCTTTAGGATGAAATTGAACCTCACAGTGGAAGAGGGTTGAAGTAGAGTGTCCTTAACATATGCCAAGCCAGAGTTGAGTCTTGGGGCTGAAATTATCTAATCTGATCTTATCGGGTTCTTGAATGAACCGATCTGCAGGGACGTTACTGCTTTTGGACATATAATCGAGTATGATGCAAGGGTGTTTATGGTTGAGCGCTCGACCTAACAAACATCCAAGTCCGTTCCAACTGTTGGCTACCTTCACGCCTACAATTCACATGAAATGGCTTCAAAATCTCCTGGACCGCCAAACCCATCTCGCATTTCTACTTCATCCACCACGTCTTCGAGCCCAAACATGCAACCTACACAACAACGTCGGCCGCCTATAATAGTTTCCTCAGAGGCGGAATCGGAGCCAGAGGCTATGGGAAAAACGCAAGCTACTAGCAGCCCCGGGGCGAGCTCTGTATCGCAGCCCTCTTCTCCAAAGACGGTTTTGTCAGCCGCCTCAGAGGACTCAGATGAATGGATTAAGATACAGCAGGATGAACTGCACTCGGCTGAGATTGGCGATTATCACCGACTGGAAACAGATTGGGGTTCGGCTTCAGAGCCGGACGGCACAGGTTCTGGTCTTGAATCTGGTGATCGTGGGCGAATTCGCGGAAACTCTAGACTTACACCCTTGGAGGAAGAAATTGTGCCTGCGACACCTCAGACGTCACCCCCCATTCACGATGAGGATAGCGAGTCCAATCTCGGCTCACAATCCGATGGCTACGTTGACAGCGGTGGCAGCGGAGGAGATGATAGCGGATGCGAGGAAGAGCACGATGAACCTGCAGAAGAGGCAAGTCCTCGAGCTTACGCTTTAGAGTCGACAAATGACAATGGTGACCATGGGATCATAGACCTTTCTCAAGCGGGCGATTCCCCTCCCCAGATCGCTGAAGGCGGCGGTTACCAGAAACGCGATGCTGAGTCTTCATTGCCCGATACTCCAACTGGTGAGCTATTAGGCTTAAGCTTAGATACCGGGGATTCTACCGAAAATACTGAGGGCGATTCTGATCAAAAACCAGCGCCTAAACGTGGAACTCCTGGAAGAAGGCGCGGGCAGCAGATCGACAGATTCAACCCGGAATACATCAAGGAGCTGAATGACGCCATTTCATCAGCAAACTCACTGGAGCTATGCCCTAACGGCCTCGGGATCCTTCGGGGATCATGGGTCGTTGGTTCTTGGTGGTCACATACGGAAAAGGACAAATTCTTCAATCTAATAGCTAGAATTGGAAGACACGATGTTGTCGCTCTCGCAAGTAACATGAAGACCAAGAGCATTGTGGAATGCCGTGCATATTTAAAACTTCTAAAAGAGGAAGTGGTAGAGGCGAATGAGAATCTATTATACAAAAGTGGGAGACTGCCTAGAATGACCGACATACCGGCAGCTGTAGAGATCTCGGACGAGTGCGCAGGGGCCCTAGAGGAGGAGGCGCAGCTCTTGGAAAATCGGACAGTAGCTGATGAGCAGAGAAGGGAGAAACATAAGTGGGGGAAATTTTGGCTGTTGGATGCTGACACCTCTGAGCACATCGAAGATCTGTATGAGGATTACGAAAATGGTAACGACGAGGAAGGTCTTGAAAAAATTAGGGAGTATGCGCCGGAGGCTGAATTGCTTGGCGTCATGAGTATGCTGCATTTGTCTAAATAGTATGCACATTTCAGTCCTTCATTCATTAACCTTTCACCCACTTCACCCCCAACAGATTGCCTCTAACACTAATTGACTAAGTTGATCGCATCACAGTGTGTTTATGAACGGTCCCAACGAAAGCTGGCAAACCCTCGGTGGCCAAACCCCCTCGATACGATACACCGCCTTCATCGATATCCACACCCTGGTCGTTAGCTTTACAAGGAAACTTGTATCAGCATCCATTTTCATAGCGCAGTCACGACTTAGATCTACTGACAGAAGGATACTCAAATCCAGTAAGGAATCGGACGTGAGGCCATCCGACGTAGAAGCGGCTACCAATACTCTGGGACTCACTCCTAACACGAGGGAGTATTGGACTAAGGTTCCTCGAAGACTAGGTCTAGATGTCCTTGAGAGCAGATTCTACATTCTCAACGGCAGAAGAAACATTGTGGCTCCGTTAGATGAGGTGGAGCGTTTCATGCGCTCTGAAGAGAGCTTTAGAACACGCCCAGCAACCAAGGAGGAGTCAGGAGCATCTGACCGGGAGGGGCCGGCTCAGGAAGGGGGAGAGGG
>QFET01003101.1:0-22145 GCA_003316355.1 Tuber calosporum
GGGAGAGGGAGAGGGGGAGGGGGAGGGGACAACTCATGATGATTCCGAGGCCGAAGACGAGAATGAGTACTCCGACGACTCCACCCAAACGCCAGTCCTCGCCAATTCCAACCAAACTTCACCACTATCCCTGGACAGCGACGAGTCATTCAGCGAGGAAGCCTTCCGAGACAGAGAATTCAAAGGAGAAGACGGCGACTTTGTAGTCCTGAACCCATACATACACCATGAGCCAAACACAATCCGTAAGCGCCTCGACCGCGAGTACCAAGCGCACGCAGACCAAGAAGAATCCTACCTCGAATCGCGTGACCAGCGGGACTCCCAAGAAGAGGAGCGGCGCCTCTGGCAACTCCTCGGGAAGCAGCCAGAGCTGCCAATTTCCGAGGGATTTTCAAAGGTGCTCGCGATGCCAAAGGGACGTCGTAAGCGGCCGGCTGATATTCACGACTGGGCTGACGACGTCGAGTACTATGCACCCTGGGAGACCAACAAGAAGCGCAGGATTGAGAAAGGAGGTGTGGCCATTAGTGAGCTGACGCCCAGGGCGGAGGTTTTGAAGTTGGGCGGCGCCGCTTCCACGAGGCCGGCCGGGAAGGGGGGGGAGGAAGGGGGAAGTAGTGATGGGAATACTAACCCAAGGCTTAGGGTAATCAGTATGGCCGAGAGAGTACGCTTGCGCAAGTTAGCGAGGGCTTCGTGCAGCCCGAGTTACTCTTCCGGATATACTTCTGGACTCGAGAGCATGCCTACCGAGAGTGATGCCGAGGAGGCTGACGACGAGTCGGAGGGTGAGGCCTCTCAGGAGGTTTGGGAGTAGCGGCTTGAGCAATTGCTGTCTGGGTGAGTCTTGTATTTAGGCAGTGTTTTATTTTTTCGCACCATGTATTACTACAGGCATATTTCTTCTCTTGAGATTAGAAGCGTAGTTCTCGATGGTTTTCTGGGGATAATTTTACTAATGGAGGGGGGCCTATTTTTTTTAACTTTAAACGCGATGTTGATACTGTACCTAGTTCTACAGTTCTACAAAATAGATATATTATACCTACAAGCATTATATTATTCTATTTCCGTGTGGGCTTCTATCCTCCTGGCTAGCAGTGCCGGGACAAGATCCTATGTGAAGTTTTCTGATAACCCATCGGGGCGAATTCCGCTGATCAGGGGTAAGGAAAGTAACAACAAGCATAAGAGACATGAATAAACAATGCGCACGAATTGTGTTATTCCCTTTAACACCCATGCGTTAACTTGTTCTTAGGCCACGGGTAACCAGTGTCCTTCCATGTCTTGCACGAATGTTAGCTTTGGTACCCTCCAAAGTCTTTCGGGTCGCGAAAAACTCACAGTAAAATTCGAACTAGTATATGCCTTCGGGTGTTTCTCGATGTAGTCTGTGGTGGGATAGCCAGCTACCCAATGAGTGTTAGAAACCAGAGAGTTTGCGAGCTAGGGCGCTCACGTGGGTCACAAGTAACGGATTCCTTGCCCTCCTCCTGGTAAATGCGAATGTAATCGATATACATGGTCACCCCTTCCTCAAGCTTCGGGCTAGTAAAGTCAGCCCAATGTATCAGGGAGTGGAGTTACCGCTCTCCTGTACCTCAAGTTTGCCCAGTCTATCCAACTCCAAGAGGCACTGAGTGCTAAATTAAGGATTATAGACATTGGCTCACGGGAGATCTCCCGTTGGCCAATATTACCGTTTGGCCTGACGGCGGGTCCAAGTATACGGAAAGTTTCCTGGTCTCCCACGAACCACGCGATCGCACCATCCTCCTCGCCCGGTGTATATTCAAAGGAATATTTTTGGTACTATAGTATCACGACTCAAAAACTTAGCCATACCAGGAGGGATCTGGCTAGGACCTACTTGATTGTCGTCATACCATTCCTTGTTCAACCTAGTAATACCTAGATTCAATGATTAGTGATACGACACAGCGGGTTAAATTTCACTAGCATACCACTAATGGTTTGTTGGAAGAGGTTTCCATCCCATGGATTTATCTTTGTGATGCTGTGGTTATTGATAGTTAGGTAGTCGCCATCCGGCTTGCGCGAAATATCGAATGGGGCCTATCTTTGATGTGAGTGTCAATGCATAGACGATCACTCGTGTAATCTTACAAGTTGGATTGTTTGCGTGACGTATCCCGAACCCAGCTCTTTATCAACATTCGCTTCCATGAGGTCGATCTCAGGCGCACCACGCCCAGTCCCGGGATTAGGATGGTCCTCGCCCTGGCAAACGCAGCTAGCAAACTTCTGCCCCGGAAGGTACGATAGGCCATCAGGATTGGATTGATTTGGAGTGATACCCAAATCACATTTATTGTATGAATAAGGCCAAACGCCTTCAGTTGTCGCCCAGTGTCCGGGACGTGCGATATTCCCGAGTGTCCAAATCCCGGGCCAGAGCCCGGGAACACCTGGCGGGCCTGGAAGGGAAGTAGAAACCTCAAGAACGCCCCCCTTGAAGCATAGTTTATTCCAACTCTGGATCATTCCAGATCTGTAATTTAGATCGTGGTTCCTGAAAGCATCCAGTCGTATTTGAAGAGTGCCATCCTTGGTTGTCACAGCATCCGGATCATACCACGCAAGATCCTCGGTAGCTGAGTAGTAGAAATCCATAGCTTGCCAGAAAGGGTCATCGCCTTCATAAAACGTCCTTCCATCTCTCTTAAACTCATCACTGAAAACAAGTTTCAGAGCCCCCTTTCCGAGAACTGAATCTCGTGTGAGGGCAGACTTTGGGGTGTCCGGATCGATCAGCGTCCTCCTCACACTACGGAGAAGTGGATGATCCGAACCTGATAGAGATTCCCCTGCTAAGGGACTACCTTTGGGGTACCCGTCCTCCGAGAACCCATAGTCAACACGTGTCAAGATGGGCGACACAATAAACACCAACAATAGCCCAGAGACACAGGTCACCCAGCTAAAGACAGTAAGAGCAGCTCTTTTGCAACGAGGTCTCACTTTCTCTTTCACATCCGAGTTGCTGAGCGCACCGTCATCCTCCTCTATGTCGGAAGTGGGGGGCCTCACTTCCATTTTGCCTTCTTCACGGTGTAGTGGAGGTCCACTCCATGGGCCCTCGTTATTGAAGCCCAGACCAATACCAGATGCCCTGCCGACTAGTGACCCTTGTCGGCGCCGAGGGGAGTAGGGGAGGAGACAATTTGGGGATTGTGACGTGAAGGGTATCGTGAGTATCTCCAATTATTTGAAAGGAGGTTTTGGATCTTCTCAACAAGAGCAGAAGGGACAATTGAGGACGCTGGGTTGTTTGATGGAAGGCCATTCCCCAGTGCCCAGCCAGGCATGTGCCCTCCAGAGGACAGGAGCCATGTAATAACCTCACCAACTGGGAAAAACTACTGTATACTGTACTAGCCAATCCCTGACCCTCCCTATAATACAACCGGGGTTTCGGCCTTTATATCGTGCCTTTCAGGGTTACTTGCATGAACCTCGCACAGGAAATTTGTAGGGGTAAGGTTGGATTTTGGGATTTCCTTTGCCATTGGAGGACAATTAGCACCGATTTCGAAAAAAAAAAGAAAAAGTTGTTCAGTGCTGGAAATTCTCCAAGATTTTTTTTTTTTTCTATGATATGATATAAGCATCATACCTTTACCGCAATTTCCCGCAACCCATTTTCCTACATTTAGCTATGAACTTTACCTCTCTCAGTTAGTCACAGTAGAGAAAGCAAATCTAAACTCCTTCTGTGGCTTCAGGGAGGAAAAATATTATATAAAAATATATATAAAAAAAATGCCAGTACGCCTAGATCCGGTTTATTTTCAAAGGGATATTCAGATTTTGTTTTCTGAGAAGTCGAAGTACTGGTATTAGTTGGCTATGGGTGAAACGTCGGGTCAGTTCTGGCATTCTACTACTCGAGTACGGGTATAGTAGCACATTGGGTCGGTCCGGGATTGGCTAACACATGTATAGCATAGGTCTCTTCTCCCTCAACGACATCATCCTGGATCCAACATTTAATTCTCGAGTTCGCGCTTGAATCCCAAAATCTGATCCTTGCAAAACGCATCGCTGTTACCCAGAGATACCGCAGCAAACCGCCATGTTCACCAGATCTTCTGTCCGTCGTAAGTCCCACCACCGTCTCTCTCCAATATCTTGAGTGTGTGTGAAAAAAGGCTAATTGCGTCTGATGTAATGATAGTCACAGCATTGACGCTGCCAAAGCCGTTCTTCATAGCAAGAACCTCTCTTGCGGTGGCCCGATTCCGGTATTGCCACCGAACTTCACAATCCCTACAAAGTCACGTGGGCCCATTCCAACTGACTCCTTCCCTCTCCTTTCTTTCTTTCATTATCGGTCATAGCCCAATCACGACCCCCACTCCCGCCTCCATACGAAACGTCTCCCCGGACAACGCCAACTCAATCCTGGTCGCCCGGCGCAAACAGCGGCCTGTATCGCCCCATCTAAGTATTTACCAGCCACAGCTAACCTGGTACCGATCCACTGCGAATAGGATCACTGGTTCTATCCTCTCAGTGAGTGCATACAGCTTCCTCGCCGCGTACGCCGTGGCGCCGGCGTTCGGATGGCATATTGATAGCGCTACTATTGCAGCTGTGTTCTCGGGGTTGCCAGCTGTGGCTAAGTTGGGGGTCAAGTTTGCCCTCGCCTTGCCGTTTTCTTACCACTCTTGGAATGGGATTAGGCATTTTCTTTGGGGTGCTGGCAGCGGGTTGGATATCAAAGATGCTTATAGGAGTGGGTATGTTTTTGGGTTAACGGCTATTAGCGCAATCTACCTGGCTATGATTTAAGGTTCAACTGAATTAGGATCGGCAGTAGATTGGAGGCCTGAACTTCGATATGATGCCTTTTGAGTCGAGTCTCTCTGTATTGCCTTTGTACCGGTATTGTATTGATATTGTACTCGAACCGGCATCCTTACTAGATTTTTTTTCACCCTTAGAATTTATTCGTGCACGAAATTTGTGCTCCTGTTTTCCAAACCTATCTATCTAGTGATCCGTCTTTATGCGTTCAGCAATGGAAATATGATACAATGAGCTATAATGTGGGGTGACGAGCCTATCTAATGCTCATGAGTGTTCCACCATCATTCTAGTTTCTTTTTTTTTAGGTCCTCTTTTATGTGTTCCTCCACTTGTTTATAGGCACGCTCGCATTCTACGGCCAAGGCAGGGATTCCTGTGGCCGATGCAATCTGAAAATGAGCCTGATGTTAGCATACTGAAACTTTTGGTGAACTTATGTGGTGGCTACCTCTTGGGCGTGCCCTTTCCGAATTAGCATAACTTCCTCATGCGCCAGCTTGCCTCTTTCCCTCTTTCCCGACTCCATCTCCAATACTATCGGTCTATATACCAATTCAAGGGAGGTTGCGGGGGTAGGGGAAAGGAGATTTCGGCTAAGTAAGAACTCCAGGTGTTTCGCACCAGACAGTGCTTAATTCTGGGGTTAGTATTATTTTATTAAACAACTTCAAGAGGCAATCACCTTTCCAGTGAGAGAAGGCTCTATAGAGGAGATAAAAAAAGGGTATCTATTCATCTCATTAGTGACAATTTGGGTATCGGTTGGAATTAGAGCTGGATGTCATACGTTTGGGATGATAGGAACAATAGCAAACGGAGCAACAATGGGCATTCCAACTATGGACCAGATCATTCGGGTGCGATGAATTTGGTTACGCTCAGTAGAGAGCCTTTGTAGTATAGGGGAGACATCCTTCTCCTCGATAACTGAAGGTGGATACAACACTTCTATCTTCTGCTTGTCGACTTCCCCATCCCTTCGGCGTGCAGACAGAGGCGGTATAGATTTCAGACTCCTATACCATGGATCTTGGTTAAAAATGGATAAATGGATAAAAGCGGAGCGAAAGCGTGCATCTACGAACCATTCCTCGTGGGGTATTCTGTTGAACAGTTTGTTGCCTGCATCGGTAATCCATCGTTGCCAGCCAGCCTTTCCGGTTTCCTATCGTCCGAGAGGGAGCGGTATCAGGTCGTGAACTCCATGTAGCAAATGTTTTTTTTTTTTTTTTTGTTCAGATATAGATAGCTCTGAGAAAGACGGGAGAGGCGAGCAAACCCATTGTAACCAAACATTGGCAGCCTTGCTATGGTAAAAGCCACCATCAGCGAAAAAAATACCAATATGACGACCCAGAGCGAGGTTGACTCACGCCGAGGCTTTATCAGCATAGGATGGTTCTGCATGAGTTATCTTGTTCAGACGTTGGGCGTAGACGAGAGTGCGCCGAGTCGAGATGGGAATCAGGAAGAGTCTCATGACGGTTTTTGTTTCGATCCGGAGAACAATGTTTGTTCTTGGTCCTTATCGATACGGCGATCGTTTTCTAGTGCTTCGATTGGCTTGTCTGAAGCTTACGGGGAAAAGGGTGGAAGGGTTGGGGTAGAGGAGGTGGTAGAAATTATGGATTTAGAGATACATTCTGGTGAGCATGATGACTTTATAAGGATGACATGTCGAGTGATAAAAAGGTACTGTGGTTCATCGATTTTTTTATTGCTGGTAGATATTATGCAGGGAGATACAATTGATTGATGAAGAGGTAGCCCGCCTTCGTCTAGCTGAGAGCAGCCGTCGAAACAGTTGTAATTGGTACCTGGGTGTTTTGTAGGCTTCAACTGTGAAGTACCAGTAGTCTACTCGAGCACTGGCACAAGCAGAGGGGAAGGCGCGGGGAGAAACGTCATCATCCGCCCTGTCGTCCTTGGGAGAAGATGGATTGCCCCGACGTGGCTGTGGAAATTACTCGAGTATGCTGGTTGGGGTGGCTCTTTCCTCATTGCCACAAAGAAAAAGCTTCCTCACCAGCCTCACTCAACAAAGAACATTCGAGCCTGTCCAGCCCTCCTTACTTTGCACGGAATTGGGTGCTAAGCCAACTTGGGCTCTGGGCACGAGACACGCATCCCTTGGCGTGGGCTTTCGCCGCCTTGCTTTTTATGTTTTGCCAACACCAAGGTCGTGGATCGATTGAATTTATCGGCTCTTGGCACTGCCTTTTGCCCTCAAATCATGTTGAATCTCATTCACCGGACCAACCGCCGCTCCCATCCAAACTCCCAGGGAAGAGGCTCTGTGGTGTCTCAACCCAGCACTCAATTTCCTACACTCGGTTGATACTCGAGTACAGTACACTTGACGTGGTTACCCATCTGGAATCAATATAGGAACCTGGGCCACAGCATCTAGCATTGCCTCCTTCTTCACGTCCCCATCCAATCCGATCCACAGCTATCTCTTCACATCCCCTAACACAGGAAAGGCTGCGCCAGTGTCAACATGGCTGCCAACCAGCCTGTTGACCAGCAGCAACAGCAACAGCAGCGTCAGCTCCAAGATCCCTCTACTCACACCGAGCAGAGGCCATCTTCTGGTTTGTCGTCGTTGTCACAACCTTACGAAAAACGGCGCGATGCTCTAGCCGGGACAACCACTGCCCGAAACTCCACTTCCACAAATTCCCTTTCTTCACCGTCCCTCGCAAGTGGGAACGCAAAAGACAGAGACTATATGGTCCATCACAAGTGGAATAATGTCCGGACGCTACCAAGTTGGCTCCCCCCTCGTTGTAAGATTTATTGGTGACAGTTTACGGTTTTCGGGCGTATCAGACTAACAGTCCACCACTTACAGCGTGGGTTCAACGGCGAGAGGAAGATGAAGATGACTTGATTTCTCCTCCACCAACGGCTCACCGGAGGCCTCCAGAACGATCAGTGCACGATGCTCAGCGAGAAACGACTCCCGTCACGGTTTCCCCATTGCGAGAACATGCAAGCCGTTGGCGGGGGTTTGTGGAGGTCACTTCTTATCCACCACAGTCGTCCCAGTCGGAAAAACGAGTTGATGATGGATGGCTGTCTCAGCAAGGCGATCTCGGTAGCCCATGGCTATCAAATAATAGACATATGGAAAACCAAAGCGGGGGGGTCGGAGAAGAAAACGAGGGTGTATTGTTCGTTAGTTCGAAGACCAGGAAGATATGGTACAAGAGGGCACATGTCTGTCTGCTGCTTCCTTGAGGGAGGATTAAATGCTGACAGCGCACAGGTTACGCTGCTGAATAACCCTATGATCCCTTTAACCTTTAGGGCTTTGATTTGGGTACTTTCGCTTCTGGCTCTAGCTCTCGCATGCAGTGTGTTTCAATTAAGCAACAAGTACGATTTCGAACAAAAGCCGTCCACAATTATGGCTATTATTGTGGATGTAGTCGCTTTGATATACTTGATTTACATTACGTATGACGAATATTCGGGCAAACCCCTTGGCTTGCGATCTCCGAAAGCGAAAATGCGATTGAGTAAGATCGCCAACCTTCTAAGTATGTTTACAATATATACTGATTTATGATTAATGATAGTAATGCTTGACCTACTGTTTATCATTTTTGACTCGGCCAACTTATCTTTGGCTTTTGACACACTCTTCGATGTTCGATGGAGTTGTCGAAGCGCAGCTAGTAGCGCTGATTTTAGAGATGACCTTGATGTAAGCCTCAGCCGTCTAAGCAACGAGACGTTTACTCGATCGGGATACTAACGACACAAACCCAGAGCCCTCGTACCGTTGATCCTATTTGTGATAGACAACGAGCGCTTGCAGCGTTTCTTTTCCTTGCGCTATGTGCTTGGGTATCAACATTCACAGTTAGTGTATTCAGGTGGGTTCTTCGCATGACCGGCATTTTTCATCGACTGAAATTTATACTTTTAGACTTGTCGAGAGAGTATCTTCGGGGGCTCGTTCATAATGATCAACCGCTCGTCAATCGGGGCCTTAACAAGGAACATCGTAGCCTCCAATTTCTTTTTTATCACGCTCTGCCAGGGGTAATTTTTTAGTCATATTGTACAGGTCTTTTTTTATCACATGGTCTGGGTCTATCAGCATTTCCTTTAACTCTCCGTTTCTCTTTTATCTTTTCTCTGGGGTGGGAGAAAATACATGGGTAGTTAGGCACGGCGTTCGTTTCCACTTTTGTACTTGTACCTTTGCTTGAATTGGATTTGGTTCAGTATTTGCCATCACTCTGGCGGGCTCTCTATCCTTTCCCTATGTCAGCACATCTATTATCACACACTCGCTGTTTTATTTTTCATTTTTTGTTGATGCAGGCGTGCAAGCTGGTATCACCTTGTGTTTTTCCTGCTGCTCAACTCCTGGGTGTGAGTGCGGAGGCCTAACGGTTTCATGGGTGGGTATCATGTTAGTTAGTATTTTGTATTTAAGTCGCTTTTTTGGTATAGTAGCGGGCTGGGGAACAGGAAAGAATGCATTTGGAGGGATTTTGCATTGATATATGGTTCCACAAGACTAAACTCTATATCACTTTTCAGACAAAAATTGTGACAATTTTCCCAGCGACGGCAACCGTAACCCCCAATGGGGAGGTTTTGTTACGACCGTCGTGACTGGAACTGTGCTTAATCTTGGCAAAGTTGAGAGTGGAATCAAGTAGACTTTCGGTGAGGTGTTTTGTTGAGAGTAATTAAAAGTGGACGACGAGTTCCTTGTGAACAGCATCGTCATCCTCAAGGATCCTAAGGTTGTGACTGTACCAAAAGACTCAAGATGAGGGGTTCCCTGAAGGTAAAGATAAAAGCTGTTGAATCAGCAGTAAAACTTAATATTGGTAAGCAGTAGCTTCATCCAATTCAAGTTCTTAAAGAGGATACTTGGTTATCAGAGTAGAGTGCGATGTACAGTTTTTTTTTTTTTTTTTTGGTTAAATCGGTGGTTTTATTCATACTAAGTACAGGAAAATCCTGGCATTCACCCTCAGGTATGGTCTAAAAACCTCCATAATATAAGAAACTTTACCTCCCCCATAAAATAACAAATAACAATAGAAACACTATCCTAAACATCAAGCCATCAGCCCCAGGGCAAAAATTCAAATTCAGGACTTCAGGTCCAAGTCTCTCGTAAACAGAAAAATTCCCAACCTAACTGGGAAGATCAACCTATTCTGCATTACAAAGGAAACAAAACCCTCCATCAAGACTCTCCCCTTATCCCCTCTTTCCCATAGGGCTGAGCCAGGGCTTATGTCAAACATCCCCTGATCTACCTCCTCCTTTGGCCGACCCAGGCCGAGGCAAACAGTAATCATGTGTTCGAAGGTCTGAACTGACTGTAGATATAGGTCACAAGTTGGATCCTGGTCCTGGCTGGACCAGCTTGCCTGCACTCCTAAATAACTCTAGTTCGATCTCATCTGGAGTATCCTACCGGCCTGGAATTTCAGAAGCATCATGAAAGTCCTGCAATCGCGGGACGGCCGTCAATATATATAGTACTCCAGGTATGCCTCCTGTACCCATCTCTTATGTACCTCTTTCCTAACCCACTCCCTAGCCTCGATATATGCCTTTCCGGCGTCCTCTTGTACCATTGTGAGTTGGTATGGCTTTCCTTGAAAGGGCCTTCACTGATATATCCCAGCAGCGGTAGCCCCTATTTCATCAATCGGGAGGCGGACCTGGACTGAGTTGGTAGAAGTTGAGTCCCAAACCTTTGGGCGTAGACTACCACTTCTGTCGAAAGCCTTCCTCCTATTCGTGGTGTATCTAAAGCTGTCCGGGAGCGGAAAGCTCCCAGGCAGCATTGCAGTCGCGATTTATTCCCAGGGATGGCAGATGTTATGCGAACTGCTACCATCAAGGACGCTTGTAGTAGATAGAGTCAGATTGGGGCTAAGCACGCCTCCGCCGACAAAGCTGTCAGGTTGGTAGAGAAGAAGGCTTTGATTATCCATCTGAGGACTCGATTCCAAAACATCTGTATCTTGATCATCATGTTAATTCTTGGGGTGAGGATCTCCGACCCATATAGAATGGTTGGCAATAGGATGCCCTTGGCCAATCTTCTCGCCCTGTACGGCGAAAGTCCTTTTCCTGGCATCGTTAATCTCTGAATCTAAAGAAGGTTGCCTGTGTAAGCGCCAGCCTTTTCGTGAAATGTGTAGTTGTTTCTTTGTTATCGCCCAGCCAAAAACCTAGCCACATTACCACTCTCCCAGCTGGCTGTATAACGTGAGACTGAAAACTTATCAGACACTCAGAGACCTCTTGCCTCTCTCTCGGCGTTCTCCAGTGCACCAGCTCTGTCTTGGCGATACTGAAGGAAAGGTCCAGATCTTCTGCTCGACTGTTGATTCTTTCCACCTCCCCACACAGCAAATACGAGTTCCGGTACAATGTATTGGACACAACCGTAATCTGGAAATCGTCCACATATGAAGTAGAAAAGCACTGGTCTGGTTATCTGCCGTGTGTCGACCATGAACACATATCACAAAGAGAAGTGGGGACAGGGGGGAGCCATGTGGGATCCCACGATCGATTTTATATTCTGTTCGTGAACTGCACGGATAGGCCAGTGTAACTATTCGGATCACGACAAAATTCCGTATCCAATTGGTTATATATGATGGGTCTTCCTAGTTTCTTTCGAGGATCCCTATGAGCTTCTTATACTTAACATTGTCAAAACCCCCTTTCAAATCCAGGAAGACTGTTGAGACCTTCTTCCCGGCGAATTGACTCTCCTTGACCCAGTGTTTCAGTGATAAGACTGCATCTAGCATGGACCTTTGTAGCAGGCTTCCACTCTGATTGATGCAATCCATATCCATTTTATAAGCAATCGTCATCAGGCGTTGATTGACTATTCGTTCCTCAATCTTTGAGAAAGTCTGCATCACTACAATAACCCTGAAACTCGAACATTCTCTGTAGTCACTTTTACCTGGCTTTGGCAGAATTACGCCTAACGACCCTTTTAGGCATAGGGGGTGAATCCCACATCTTAAAAGGTCGTCCACTAACAAGGGCCATACGTTATCGTTTAGCCGACTTATGTTTTTCCAAAACCCGTATTGGAACGGATCTGGCCCCGGGGCTGACTTGTTGCTACACTTCTCCAAGGCTTCCCATATCACAACTGGTCTGACGCTATCTGACGAACGAAGTTCCCTACGGTAGGGGGGTGTCGACGATATTGGGTCCTGATTTTCCCAGAAAAAGTAGGTTATGATAATTGCCGCAGTGTACTCTGGTGTATTACTATCCTTACCAGTTACTCTGTTCGGGATCCGTTGCTTGGTGAACTGATATGCCGTACACATGTCATTTTTCTTTTCTGAGACTAAGAACTCATCCCAGTATTTCTGCTTTGCCTTCATAATTGCAGCCTGGTATACTTTCCTGGTCTCCATCTTCTCTTTAACCCCGCTCCCGTCATGTCCAACACGCCGGGTAGCAGAGGTATACACGCTTCTCATCTCGGTGATGTCAGAAGTTCACCACGCCTTTGACAACCTCGTTGGTCTCTTCATTAGGACCCAGCCTTTTACCATCAGTACTAACCGCGACAAGTTGTCTTCAAAAGTCTTGACAGCCGTAGCTGAGTAACTCAGTTTTTGTATTCGTGATTGACATAATCTTTTAGGGAGGATTCTATCCAGGGGGTGGGGACCCCTTTCTCATCTCTCTATTTGATCTTGTCCCAGTCTGGAGAGGGTGTCGCCAGGTGTAAGTCCTTCGAGTCCAGTTCTGTGAGTATGACTAGGTGATCCGTGTTCAAATTATGTGTATTGGCACAATCTTATAGTATGAGTATGAAAATACAACAGAGTATTAAGAGTATACTATGGGCACGCTTGTGTGAGGAGTATTGTAGTATGAAGGTAGATTGGTAGTAGTTCTTATCCTTAATTAACTAAAACAAAGTAGGCAGCAACAAGCTAATTATACAGGTGCGTGTCCTCCTTATACTCAGTAACAAAATAGGGAAAACATTGTAAGAAACATAAGTGCAAACATGTTTGACTATGAAAAACTACCAAGGAAATCCCAATAAAATATGCGTAATCTGAAGTGGTGTACGCGAAATAAACGGTAAGATAACACATGATATATGACCATTAAAAGGTCTATATATATGGAAAGATAACCGAGAAATCCCGCACATAACATAAGAAATATACTCATTAATTCTCAAACATTATCATGAAATATAACTGAGAATATGATAAACCCTAGCTGTAGTAATGTCCGTAGTTTCCCTGAGTAAACTAAAAATAACCAAGCAGAGATATAAACAATATTACCATAGGAAATATACATATGAAATGAATTGAAGAATTTCAACACTTCCCCTCATTATCTACAGCCCAACAATCTCATCATCCGTTCATGTTCCGGTTTCGCAAGTACCTTGGTACAAATGTCGGTAAGGTTTTTTGATGAGGCAACCTTCAGGAGTGTGAAAGAACCGTTATCGATCTCTTCTCGTATTTTGTGAAAATAGATATCGATATGTTTTGTTCGTTCATTAAGTGGATAGTTGGTTGCCAGAAAATATGCGCCAGTAATGTCAGCATGTAAAGCGATCGGTGTTGTGAGCCGGATGTCACTGAGACCTTTGATGTACCATTGGATTTGTCTTGCTGCTAGGGACATAGCTACATATTCCGCTTCCGTGGTAGATGTTGCAACTGAGGCTTGCTTCTTGGACCGCCAGGATATACAGGCATTGTTAAAAAGAATAACATACCCTGAGAAGGAGCGGCGGGTATCGAGACAAGCTGCAAAGTCCGCATCCACATAGATGTTCATAGGGTTTGTAGTTGTACAAGGGTAGAAGAGTCCAATGTCTTTTGTACCGTGAATGTACCGAAGGACATGTTTAGCGGCTTTTAGGTGGATTTCGGTCATGCAGGAAGAAAATTGTGACAGAAAAGAAATTGTATACGCTAGATCGGGTCTGGTACCAGTAGTCAGGTACATAAGTGATTCTATTATCGATTGGTATATTGACATGTCCAGTATCTGTTCATCAACTGTCCCTTTCCGTAGTCGAATGCCTTTGGGTAAGGGGGTAGAGACTGGCCGTGAGTTTTCCATTCCATATCGCTCGAGGACTGACTTGATGTATCGTTGCTGAGTAACATGTATCCCGTCTGTTGTATAGGTGATGTGTAGGCCAAGTAGGAATGTGGCTTCCCCTAAGTACATGATCTTAAATGCCGTTTTCAGGTCTTCTAGGAGAGAAGTAGCTTGGAGAGTAGTGGCCGAGTATATAGCGATGTCGTCAATGTAAACCGATAGGTATATGTCGTGTTTACCGTGAACAAACATGCATGGGTCAAGGGCGGATGTCGCAAAACCTTTGGATGTTAAGTATCTAGCGAGGAGAGCGTACCATTCGTTCGCAGATTGCTTAAGTCCATGGAGACATCGGTTAAGTTGCCATACTTTGTCTCCATTACCTAACCCAGGTAACTGTCGCATGTAGACTTTTTCTTTCAACACACTATAAAGGAATGCAGATTTGACATCGAATTGCTATGGTCGCCATTTGTTTTTAGCACATATTGCAAAGAGGAAGCGGAGTGATTCATATCGGATGACTGGAGCGAAAGTATCTTCAAAGTCAAAACCCGGTACTTGTGAGAATCCTTTGGCACCAGCCCTTGCGCGGTACCTTTCTAATGTACAACCAGCATTTTGCTTGGTCTTAAAGACCCATTTACTGTCAATAATCTTGCTTCCTGTAGGTTTATCTACTTCATGGAAACTACCACTTTTCTCAAGTACCTTTATTTCCACGTCCATCGCGTGGGTCCATTGTTCCTTAAGCGAGCTGTTCACTGCCTGGGTGTAGGTTTTAGGATCCTTGTCAGATGGTACAGTGACATTTCTGCCAAAGTATTGTGGTGGGCGAATGGTTCTGCCAGATCTGGTCTGTATCTCAGGAGGATATTCCGCTTGTACTTCTCGTACAGGAGGTTCCGGTTTTTGTTCAGGAGTTTGGGGACGGTCATAATCTTCAGGATGTTCAGGCGGTGGATGTGGATGTACTTCAATGGTTGGTTTGTCATTTGCTTCCTGTGGTAGAGTTTTATCGGGCGCCGGTGCTCTTTGGTAGCAAGGTGGGTAGACTGTTGCAAAGGTCTCTGATGAGGGTGCAGGTTCCTTGGGATTAAGAGGTAGTATAGTCTTGGTTGTCTAGTGGAGCTGACGCGTTTCAGAGATCTTGTGCAATGATGGTATGTATATACGGTATATTTTGCGGGAGGAAGTATAACCATCAAGGTATCCTTCTATGGCCCGGGGCTGAAACTTTGTTCCTGGTTTTATAGTCTCCTCAGGTATATGGACAAAGCATTTGGTCCCGTAGGGGTATAGGTGGTTTACTAATGGCTTCTTGTTATAGTGAGATTCATAGGGCGTTAGTTTTCCTATGGATCGGTAAGGGAGGATATCCGGAGGTATACAGCTGTTATGACTGCTTCGGCCTATAAACGCGGTATAAGACCTGATAACATAGAGCGTGTAGATGTGATAATGGTCCTATTGTACCGTTCGGCAATGCCATTAGATTCATGAGAGTAGGGAGGTATTTTGTCATGTATGATACCCAGTTGTTCAAACATGGTTGTCATATCTTTGTTGACATATTCTCCTCCATTATCGGTCCTGAATCGTTTAATAGTAGCGTTGTCCTAGGTGTGTCTTTCTTTGATGAATTGGTTGAATACTTTAACGCTATCTGATTTGGCTTTAAGAGGGTAAATCCAGGTGTACTGTGTACAATCATCAATAAAGGTGACATAGTACCAGGTGTTGCCCAAGGAAGGGGTTGAGAATTTTATACTAAGGTCTGAGTGGATTAAATAATAGGGATTTTCACATCTTTTGTCGTACATTCGGGTTTGCGTTGGGTTGATTTGGACATAATGCAGGTTTCACACTGCCAGTCTTTCGGAACTTCAGGGATACTTGGATTGTCTGAGTAATTGGTACATTTGAGGTAGGATGGTGAAGGATGTCCGAAGGCTTCATGCGACTGTTGGTAAGTCATCTTGTTCGCCATTACTTTCTCTTCCTGCACAACATAATCTTGACCGTCAAGCTTTCCCCATATCACTTCTCTTTTATTTTCCCTGTATACAAACATATCCACCCCTTTACTACGTAAACAAAAACTATTCCCCACAGAAACAATAGCGCGCCATGATAACAAGTTACTTTGACCTAACTTTGGAACCCAGAGAACATGTTTTGGGAATACAGGGACTACATGACCATTTGAACTTTTGACCATGAGCTTGTCAGTTCCTCGGCCACATGATTCTATTACCGAATCATCGCCTAACTTAACAGTCCCTGTGCTTGGTTAGAAGTTTATAAGAAGGTCGGTTCAGATATTTCTTCTTTGCCGATCTGTGCTGAACTAACAGCTTTCTTTTCCTTCTTCTTTTGGTTGTGGCCCTTGAGTTTATTACACTCATTCCAGGTATGTCCCACAGTGTGAGCAGTGGGGTAATGCTTTTTGCAGTAGGTACATTCCTTGGATATGGCCACAGGTCTCCAGGTAGGTTCCCTTCCTTTTCCATTAACATCAGCGCTTTTACACGCTTTGTCGTCCTCAGGGCTAACCGAGGGTCTCATGTCCAACAACTTGTTGTAGACATGGTCATAGGTAAGGTCCTCCTTGGTTTGGAGGTTGTCGACAATGTTATTCATTTTCTCGGGAAGGGAGCGGAGAAGAACTGCTGCTTTGGCTTCGGGTGACTCGAATACCGATTTGAATCCAAATGGTAGAGCATGTCGGTCGTCAGTAGAGGAGGAGGTGCAACGGTGTTGCATTCGATTCCAGAGGGTATCGTACTTGTTGATATGATCTGCAATAGGTGTAGAGGTAACGTACTTGGTATCGAGGACAGCGTTGAGTTGTTCGAACAAGGAGGTTGTGTTTTCCCTGGCAAATTCATCTTGGAACGCTTTCCACATAGCGGGGGGTGTTTTGTGGGTGGCCAACAAAATAAGTAATTGGGGGTCAATCGTTTCCAGGAAGTAGGCTGAGGCCCATTGGTATCGATCGCCGAATTCATCTAATTTCTCAGAGTTATAATTTCCATCCTTGTCCTCTTCTTCCTCCGGTAGAGTTTCCTTTTCCGTTACTATGTACTAGCAATTATATAAAGTAAGGCTATATTCCAAGATATCTCACCAGGTCTGGTAGTTATCAGGGCCAGTGAGCTTTGGGATGGACCTCAATTTGTAACTGGGTACCCAAATACATTTGGTGTTGTTGGCATATGATCTGGGGTTTGGTGCAGGAGTTTCTGAAGGAGGAATGGTGGTGTCTGCCGTAGACAATTTTGCTCGCTAAAGGCAAAGAGACTTTGATTCCTAAGTACTGGTACTTTGCTTTGCACTTGCGAGTGGTTGCAACTAGAAAATTGCACTTTCCGTAAGAACTCAGATTTAGTGAGGGAGGAAAACTCGGGCTTTTGCGAGGAGCGCCAAGACTTTTTGGATCGATTTGCCAAGAATATTTCGCCAAGAACGTTTCGTTTCGCGACCAATGTTTCGTTTCGACCGGTGTTCCATTTCGAGTTTCGTTTCGAGTGAAAATGTTTCGATGTTACATTAAATATTTTTTGGGAAAGAGGTTTGTTTCGTTTTGGAAGCAATTTGTTTCGTTGTGAAAGAGGATAGCGTGAAAGTGTAAGTCGTATAGCTATGGATATACTGGGCTCATAACTTGTTCAAATTATGTGTATTGGCACAATCTTATAGCATGAGTACGAAAATACAACACACTATTAAGAGTATACTATGTGCACGCTTGTGTGAGGAGTATTGTCGTATAAAGGTAGATTGGTAGTAGTTCTTATCCTTAATTAACTAAAACCAAGTAGGCGGCAACAAGCTATTTATACAGGTGCGTGTCCTCATTCTACTCAGTAACAAAATAGGGAAAACATTGTAAGAAACATAAGTGGGAACATGTTTGACCCTGAAAAACTACCAAGGAAATCCCAATAAAATATGCGTAATCTGAAGTGGCATGCACGAAATAAACGGAAAGATAACACATGATACATGACCGGTAAAAGGTCACTATACATGGAAAGATAACCGAGATATCACGCATATAACATAAGAAATATAGACATTAATTCTCAAACATTATCATGAAATATAACTGAAAATATGATATACCCAAGCTGTACTAATGTCCGTAGTTTTCCTGAGTAAACTAAAAATAACCAAGCAGAGACATAAACAATATTACCATAGGAAATATACATATGAAACGAATTGAAGAATTTCAATAATCCGATCCTGTCTGTTAGTCTAGGTCCTTCTATATTGATACCCGCACTAAGCATGCTGAGTTGACTAGCATGTAATTGATGGCTGAGGGTCGATGTAATCTAGGGTTATCCAGGACTCTCGTGTAGACCCCAGGTGTATTCATGATCGTGAAACCTCTCTGCACTGCCGGCTGCATATACTACTCGCCCCACATTCATACCCCAGATTCCATTGTCCGTAGCGGGTCCATAAAGGTTGTCTGTGTATTTAAATCATGGACCACAAGTGTCAGTTTGTTCGTTTCAATAAACAGTTGCTCTGGTGGTACCCTATGTCCCCCATCATTCCAGTTGTTAGTATTTATCAAGCCTAAGGAATAACAGTCGCCTCACAAAGGTCCCTCCTTTCTAAAAATTCTCAAGTGCAAAATATCAAAATCCCTTGAAACCACTACTAAGGAAACACTAATCAAATTCTTCAGTGCCACATAGGTATATACCCGTACCTTGGGTGAGGGTAAAAAAACATACTCGTAACCTGGGGCCCTAAGGGGTTACCCAATATGCAGTGGGGGGCCTTGTACACATTCAAAGCAAACATTATACCCTCTGACAATATGAAATGAAGAAAGAAACACACTATTGCTCCCTCAGCAATTGTGTTGTACAACATCGATTATCCATCTGCTCTTTTCATTTGAATGCGCTATTCCCGACATAATGGCCCAACGGCTTAATTTATCCTGGGTGTAACACCTTACTCGCCTAGTAGTGCGGCCCGGGAAGTCATTCTTGAGTCATAGTTCTCTTTTGCAATGTCTTTCACTATTATCCCCTCCGGGCAAGCCGGGTCTCTAGCTGAATGTTGGCCCTCACAGGCAGCACATTTGGAGGGTATAATCCTGCAACAAGCCGGGATTGCCTTCCGTGACCCTCTGCAGGCCAGTTCGTGGCATCGATGTTCTTTCTCGGTGTGCTGTTGTGAGCAGATCTAGCAAACTGGCAGATTCTTCTTGCAGCCTGCCTGGGGTTGGCCATACTTCTAATAACGGTAGCATTGCATAGTTGCTGATGCCAGCCACATCACATTCAACTATTTGTACTTGCTCCTAAAGAGGACTGATATTGTAACTTTTGCTACTTCGTTTTCCGGAACCGGGATTATGAACGAAGTTGCCTTCTTTTCAAGAGAAGTAGCCCAGTCTGGTTTCAGGAACTTTGCCGCCACTATATCTATCTTATTGGTCGCCTTGAAAGTTTCCTTTACAGCATTCTACAAACCCTCGTTGTCTGTTGGGATCACTGCAAGGGACACACTGCGCACGATTACGTCAATGTCTGTGGACGCCCTTCCAAAAGGCAGGAACTCAGGACCCCAATCGTCGATCTTCTTGTTCAGTGCTACCATCAGCTTGTCTAAGTACTAGGTATATTGTCCTGAGTCTGTCCCAGTCGGGGCAGTCAAGGTGACTGTTCCGTTCGTCCTATTTGAGAACACATTTAAATTTGTTGGTGCCTTGCATTCGCACTTTGACAGGACTGTGGCGATAGCAACAGAGATCTTTGCTTCATCATGGGCCGGGTCAACTAATGGCTGTGCCACTTTCCTTGTTGCAAAGATCTTCCTCTTTGCGAGGCTAGTGTAAGGGTTCTTCCTGGAACCTTCCCTTCATCCCTTTTTCGAGCTTGGTTTCTGGTACGGCTTCTCCCGCTTTTACAGCTTTAGTGCCGTGGGGTTTGGTGGCGTCGGGCCTGCTTCCGCTTCTCTCTTGTTTCTAGCCAGTGTCTGTGTTTCAAATCGTGGTGGCAGCTCGGAGGCCACCGTGGTGTAACTTCATGCATCTGGTTGTTCTTGTCTTTTAAGAATCGTTTTTGCTTCTTTCTTTGGAGCCGCAGCCAGGCCCCTCGACAAGTCATCAACCATTCTGATGAGGTTCTGAGTCGTGGCCATAAGCGTCTGCACCTAATGGGCAAGTGCTATATCCACGGTCATAATCGTGTTTTCCTAATCCGAGAACATTAGGTGTTGTTACGATCCTATGCGGTAAGCTGGTTCTGCAACAGGTAACTACTTCTCTGTGGGTGGGAGGAATATGACCGGGCCGTTGTTGTAGTCCGGTATGGGGCGTGGCGCTAATCTCAGCCACCAGGGTAGGAGTACTATTGCAATGAGTAGTACTAGGCGAAGTTCCACTATTGCTCTTAGGCCTATGCCTACGTCGTCTTGATAGCTGAACCCTATGGTTCCTATCGCACAACGCCAATAGGGAATGGAGCGGTAAAGAGGTAAAGTAATTGTATAGGAAAGAAATTAGATGGTTGCGTGAAGAGTCCTAACTACAGGTCGCCTAAAGGTCCTTATATAGGCACTCTTCCCTCAACCCTAACCCTGGTGACTCATACCTGTGAGTCACACGACATCTATGACTCATAGTGAGTCATAGTATGAAATCCATCAGCTGACTCTAGTGAGTCAACTGCGCTGCGCGCCAACCAATTGTAACTCATATAATAAGTCATGTGCCCTAAAGTGGTCACATGCGCGAAACCCATGACTCCTAGTGTGAGTCATGTGTGAAAATCATTACATCATATGACTCACCAATGTGAGACATGCGCACGATCAACCAATCACAAGATAACAATGATTGCACCAGTGTGCATCATGTGAAACCCCAGGACTTCTAATGAGTCATAGTGCGAAATATAACAACCTTGTGACTCATAACTATGAGTCATGCGAAACTCTGCCTTGCTTAGTCACCAATCGTGACATTAGCTCCCTTCTCCCTTAAGCCTGAGTCCCTTCAGGCTTAACGTCCCATCTTCATCAGGCTTTCTCCAAACCTGCGCAGTTCCCTTTTCAATTTCCGAACTTGATGTTCGGCCGACTGGTAGTTCCTCCGGACTTCCTCTAAGGTGGTGTGTGCCGCCCTAATAGTCCGGTCCCGGTCATCGATCATTCTCTGATATGCCCGCATATCAGTTCTTTGGGCCTCGATTGTGGCTTCGGTGGTGCCAAGTTGTTCTCGTAGCCCTTGCAACTATCGTTGCAAACTCTCTTCGTCGGGAATCGTCTCGATTTCGCTTTTTTCACCCCCCTCTCTATTCAACTGTGTCCTCACAGTTGTCTTTCTCTTCCTAATACGTGCATCGTTGTCCGTAAGGGGTGCCGCTTCCCCGGTTCGTCTTGGGTAAAACCCTGCATCGATTTTGTCGTGTCTGTGAGTACGACAAGTGTCCATGAAACAGTGTTTCCAGGATGTCTCCTTGTGTGGTTGTTGCGGTTTGCGCAACTTGGTGTCACAAATCGTGACTTAGCAATATGGAATGTTTCACATGACTCACGATTTGTGAGATCATTTATGATTATGATGTTTGATTTGATTTATTGTTTCATGACTCACGATTGTGAGGTCATATGATGTTATGACTTTCGCACCTGACTACAAGTATGAGTCAGGGGTTTCACACATGTGACGCGATTAGCGAACATGATCTTTTATGGAAATTGGATACTAGGGGGATTGTATACTATGACTCAAATTGTGAGTCATAGGACGTTTGTTATACTATGACTCACACGGCAGTCATAGTAAAGAGGTGACTCATAGTAAAGTCAGCAGGGTTAGGGTTGTGGGAAGAGCGCCTATATAAGGAGGGTCACGGACACAGATAGCTAGCTCTTCACGCAACCACCTAAGGTACTTCCTATGTTATATTTTACCTATTAGTTCAATCTATACTCTACTCTTATTACGACCATCCGTTTACATCACCGACTGAAGGGTGATACTGAGAACGTATCCCTACGGAGCAGTCGCACGGGCTAGGAGTGAAAGGACTCAGAGTTCCCTAGGCGACATAATGCTACAAGGCCGAAAGAGCGGTAAGACGAGCGGTACGTATCATTACCTGTTGCTGTTAAAGAAGATAGTGTGCCTTGTCCGGCAGACTAAGGATAGGTTT
>QFET01003103.1:0-11507 GCA_003316355.1 Tuber calosporum
GCCTCACAAGGCTTACTCTGCTTTTCTGTCCTTCCTGTCTAGCGCTCTTCTAGGCAATTGTGACACCTCGTGGGTTCGATTTTGACAGTAACCCACACGGGGTTTTCTTGCGTACTGCTGATGGAAACACTCAATGACGATGCTGGCATTGTTGAAGTTCTCCGCAGGGTATCAAGTTTTGTCGTGTACTGGTGCGTAGCCAGTCCACTTGGCTCTGTATTGTAGGCGTTTTCAGTGTATTCGTGAATCAATGATTTCTTCGAGTTCGTACTCGCTTTCTCCTTCTATCTTGATTGGAGGTGGTGGTGATTGCTTTTGTAAGGGGAATTAATTGTCTTGGTATGGTTCGAGGGGTGAGATGTGAAAGGTGTTGTGGACCTTCATCTGTTGGGGGAAGGCCAATATATAGGCACTTGTGCCCACCTTCGTAAGGATCTTAAATGGTCTGATTTTCTTGTAACCCAGCTTCATGCATGGTCTTGTGGTCCTGATATTCCTTGGCAGTAACCAGACTATGTCGCCTGACTGGAGATTCGGATCGGGTTTTCTGTGTTGATCGTAGTTTTCTTTTAGTCGTAATTGTGCACAGACCATTTCCTGACGTAGGATACAGTACAGCTGACCCATCTCTTCCTTTTCCGTGGTTTCCTTTGGGATCATGTGGCCTATCGCCTCATGTTCCGGATGTTGTCCGTAGTTTGCATAGAAGGGTGTGGTCTTAATCGTTTCCTGTCTTCCATTGTTGTATGCAAATTCCGCTAAAGGTAGTAATTCCGCCCAGTTATCTTGCTGATAGTTGACATAGGCCCTTAGGTATTGTTCCAGTATTCCTTGGTCCTTTCGGTTTGTCCGTCCGTTTGTGGATGGAAGGCGGTGCTCATTCTTCATTCGATTCCAAGGGATTTTGTAGTCTCTTTCCACAAGTCTGATGTAAATAACGTTCCTCTATCGGTGATGATATCTTGTGGTAGTCCATGGAGTCGGCATATTTCCCGTAGGAATATCTTGACAAATTCTTTGGTATTCATATCCTTGTTGCAGGGTATGAAATGGCTCATTTTTATCAAGCGGTCAATGACCACCAGGATGGCGTCATAATCCTCTGATTTCGGCAGGTACGTTATGAAGTCCATTGCTATCGATTTCCATGGTTGGTGTGGTGCCTCGTTCGGTTGTGGTAGTCCGTAGGGCGCGTGCCTTATCGCTTTCTCCTTTGGCATGTATCGCAATTCTTGACATATCTCTTTATGTCATCCCGCATCTTTGGCCAATAATATTATCGGGATAGAAGTTCCGTACTTTTGCTGGTTCCGCCATGCTCAACTGCTGGGTTATTGTGATTTTGTCGTATAACTTGGGATCTGATCTCTTCGTGTTCTGGTACCCAAATCTCCCCTTGATGCCATAGGCATCCTTCCTTCGATTCACATGCCCCTAGAGCCACTCCTTTCATTTCTTTCTCTCCTTTCCTCTGGGCTTCCTGGATTGGTCTTATTTGTCTGTCTTTCGTGCTTACTTCTTGAATGCCAAAATCATCAGTGACAAACTTGACCACTTCCATGGCTTCAAAGTATTGTTCTTTTGGGAGTAGGATCCTTTGTTTTTGTTGGATCATCTCGTCACAATTTTCCGGGACATCTTCTGCTCTCCTTGTAAGGTCATCTGGTTTGCCCCGTTCCTTCCCGGGTCGGTATTGTATTTTGATATCGTATTGACTGAGGGTCTCGCTCCATCGGATTTGTCTGACGTTGAGTTCTTTTGTCGTGGTAAATGGTACCAGGTTCTTATGGTCTATGAGGACCAGGACCTGGTGTCTGCGTCCTTTTGCATATCATCTCCATTCTTTCAAGGCTTGGACAATGGCTAAGAGCTCTTTGTCTTGGATATCGTAGTTGCATTCCGGGGTCGTAATTGTTTTTGACCGGTATGCCACTGGCCTCCATTTTCCATCACTCCCCTTCTGTGATAGAATGCCTGAGCATACATATTTTAAAGTGTCGGTCTCGATTATGATTTCCTTGCTTGGATCGTAGTGTACCAGTATAGGGGCTGAAGTAAGTCGCCTGTGTAATTCATCACATGCTTTTTGTTGTTTCCCGGTCCAGTTCCATTTGCAGTCTTTCTTCGTCAGTTGATAGACTGGTTTAGCTATTCGGCTAAACCCTTCTATGAATTGTCAATAGAAGTTGCAGAATCTCATAAAGCACTGTATTCCTTTCTTGCTTTCGGGTGGTTTCCATTCCCATATTGCTTTTGTTTTGATAGGATCAACACTGACTCCGTCCTTGTTGATGAGGAAGCCTAGGTATATAGTTCGTTCCTTGTGAAATTCGCACTTCGATAGTTTCAGTGTCACCCCTTCTCTCTTCAAGGCTTCCATAATCATCCCGACATGGGTTCGGTGTTGTTCCAGGTTTTCTGAATATATCAGGATATCATCTAAATAGACGATACAACAGATATCCAGAAACCTGCTGAGAATCCTATTGACCCATTGCTGAAACGCTGCAGGTGCATTTTTGAGTCCGCATGGCATCACCCTTTATTCGTATATACCATATTTGGTGGTAAAGGTTGTTTTCCATTCATCCCCATATTTGATTCTGATGTTGTGGAATGCATTTCGGATGTCTAGTTTAGTAAAGACCTTGACTCCTCTAAGCCTATCGAGGGATTCTCCAATCAGTGGTAGGGGATATCGTTCTCGTTTGGAGACTTGGTTGAGCCCTCGGTAGTCCACGCATAGCCCTAGCTTGCCGTCTCTCTTCAAAACAAACAGGATTGGTGATCCCCCGTTTGCATAAGAGTCTCGAATCCAGCCCCGGTTCTTGTTGACCCTGATGTATTCTCTTAGTTCCTCCAGCTCTTTTTCACCCAATGGGTATAGCTTTCTTGCTGGTACTGATTCTCCTTTCTTGAGGTTGATATCCTAGTCAACCTTTGGTTGGTGGGGTGGTAGCCGAGTTTCTTCCTCTTCCTTGAATATGTTCAGGTACTGGTGGTATTCCCTTGGCACAACGTTTCTGGTTTTATCTTTTTCTTGTCTTTTCTTGGCCTTGATAGCCAATTCGGTGCTGACATTGATCCTTTCGATCCTGGTAGGCTCGTTTGTCTTATAATCCCACTTAAGGATTCCTGTGACTTCGCCTCTTCGGTAGAACTTGCGGAATAACGTAGCGGAGATCTCGTTGATCACAATCTTTTGGCATTTTGGGTGGTCCGTACTTCCAAACCCTGTTGCGCCTCTCATAGTAGGAGCCGCTTGCTCTACTTCTTCACATTGTCCTATGACAATCTTTTCGCATGTCAACTGTGCGATGCGGTCATCCCGGCTCAACTGTGTAACTGTCCTTTTCCAGGTTGACCAGGACCACCTTGACTTCACCTGTGTAGTCGGCATCGATTACTCCCGCATTGACAGTAAGCTGATACTTGACTGCCAATCCGCTGCGTGGAGGCACCCGCCCATAGGTGCCTTCTGGTAGTCCTATAGCTAGCCCGGTATTGACGATTCCTTGTTCTTTAGCCGGTATCGTAATTCTCTCGTCTGCATACAGTTCATGTCCTGCAGCCTTGGCTGACCCTTAGGTAGTGAGTGTGGCCGTATTGCTCATTCTTTGGATTTTGATGTTCTGGACATCCTTGGCCTGGATCGTGAAGAACTGTATCTCCAAGTTCTCTTCTATGGCTTCCGATTCAGGGACTAGGTCCACTGCTGGCGAGCTTTCGAGGCATACTCTGGTACACCACTCGCTATCAAAGGTTATCTTGTTGTTTTCCCAATCTATCTTGGGGTTGTATCTTCTTAACCATGGCAGACATAACACTGCTTCATGGTTGGGTAGATCAGCTATTTTGAAGGTTGCCACTTCCCTATGGTTGCCGATGTCCATAGGTACTTCCGCTATATGGGTTCTTGGTCCCATAGCGCTTGGCTCCCCGTCCGCAAGGTAGATTTCCCGTATTTCTTTCCCTTTCTTTGTTCGTATGCTGTGTTTGTTGCTGAATTCCTAGTCGATAAAGTTTTCTGTAGCACCCGTGTCAATCATGCCGTTGATGATAACTGTCTTGTCCTTGCCATGTTATTGCCTTTTAACCATGCCATGGTCTTTTTCTTGTTCCAATGTTTCCGTGTTTGTAAGTACCATGTAGATGTTACCGATTCCGATGGTTTTGGTTTTGTTGTCACGCAGCCCATCTTTTACATAGGACTTTCTTCGTTCCCCAACTCTTCAGGTGTTTCTCTGATCTCCATTTGTGTAGGTTGGTTCATGGTTTCCAGCGATTATTGTTGGTCTTGCTGTTGAACTGCCTCGTATAGTCCTTCTCATCTCTTGCATTTCGGCAGTTACTGATTATGTGCCCAGGTCTGGCGCATCCTAGGTATAGGTTGTTGTCCCTTCTTCTTGTGAATTCTGCTCGTGAGAGGTTTAGTTGTAGACGCCTTCTGGTAGCATCCAGGTCCATTGGGTCGCCTCGGCTTTACATATTGTTGCCCGACTTCCAGGTTCCGTTATTGTTCCTGGGCGTTTCTTGTTGTTGGATAAAGGTACTGTTGTTTCGTTGAAGGTTCTTGATCATGTTGATCTGGTTTTCTTTTTCGATTGCCCAGGCTGCAAGGGCATCGACATTTACCGCCACAATGTGGTTCGCTGCCCGTGCATCCCGGAGCGTTCGATTAATTCCTTTAAGGAATTGGCGTCTTAGTGTACCATCATCCTCATTCGCCTCTGTAGCTATAAGGTGAAAGTCATTCCAGTATTCCGTGACTGGTTCCTTGCCTTGCCTCAGGCGGTCAAGTATTGTCCTAGCTGCATTTGCCGCATCCACATCCCCATACTGGTCTTTGAGGGTTGTAGTGAAATCTTCATATGTAGTCCAGTTCTCCGGCTTGCGTCCTTCTGCAAATGGGGTTATCCAGCTTGCTGCTGCATCCCTTAACAAGCTCTGGACGTAGGTCATGCGTTCCGTATGTCGTGTTTCTTGTGTCGCTTCAAAGTATAATTGGCATTGCACTAAGAAGGTTCGTAGTTTGGTCCTTGTTCCATGGAAGGTTGGGGGTTTATCGACCTTGATCCAGTTGTTAGTTGTTTCTCTCTGGTTGTTTATCAGAGTCAGGATCTCTTGGAACTGTGCAGTTGTAAACCCTGCTAGTTGGATTCCTGCTCCACCACCAGCAGATGCTGGTCCCGGTGCTGACATCCTTACTGGTCTTGGGGTTTCGGGTTCCAGAGATCCTGTTGGTGAGGCAGGCTCAGGTGTCACCGGACTTGTGGTTCTTTGTGACTGAGTTCTGGATAGATTAGTGCTAATTGCTTCTTCAAGTGCCGGGCCAAGTGTTGAGCTATCGATTTCCCCCTCTGTAAGGAGGATGTCGTTGTCCGTAGAGTCTGCCGTTTTGTAGTTAGGTATTGCTTAGGTGACGCAACCAAATGTTACGATCCTAGGCGGTAAGCTGATTTTGCAATAGGTAACTACTTCTCTTTGGGTAGGATGAATATGACCAGGCTATTGTTATAGTCTGGTATGGGGCGTGGCGCTAATCTCAGCCACCAGGGTAGGAGTACTATAGCAACGAGTAGTACTAGGCGGATTTCCTCTATTGCTCTTAGGCCTATGCCTACGTTGTCTTGATAGCTGAACCCTATAGTTCCTATCGCACAACGCCAATAGGGGAATGGAGAGGTAAAGGAATTGTATAGAAAAGAACTTAGATGGTTGCGTGAAGAGTCCTAACTACAGGTCGCCTAGAGGTCCTTATTTAAGCACTCTTCCCTCAACCCTAACCCTGCTGACTCATACCTGTGAGTCACACGATCTCTATGACTCATAGTGAGTCATAGTATGAAATCCATCAGCTGACTCCTCTGAGTCAACTGCGCCGCGTGCCAACCAATCATAACTCATAAAATAAGTCATGTGCCCTAAAGTGGTCACATGCGCGAAACCCATGACTCTTAGTGGGAGTCATGTGCGAAAATCATTACATCATATGACTCACAAATGTGAGTCATGCGCACGATCAACCAATTACAACATAACAATAATTGCACAAGTGTTCATCATGTGAAACCCCATGACTTCTAATAAGTCATAGTGCGAAATATAACAACCTTGTGACTCATAACTATGAGTCATGCGAAATCCTACTTTGCTTAGTCACCAATCGTGACAGATACAGACCTGGAGGTACCATAAGAGGCTGTGTCTTTAATGCTGTACGAAGAAGGGGAATATGCAAGGATTGGGTTTACTGAAGAGTGAAGATTTCACAAGGAGGGGTAAAAATTGTTGTGTTGGAGTGGTTGCTATACAAAAACCTCAAGTTTTGGTTGGCTGGTAATGGCAAGAATTTCAAGCAGGAGGAAATTAAATACCACAGAGTGTGACTATAATAGTAGGTCAATAGCAAACTCTTTATACACTATTTCAAATATTTATATAGTTCATAGAACTAAAGTACCTTTTATCAACTTCAACCCTCTTGTCAAAAGTGCAAGTACTTTTAGACTGTACAAATCCCTGGCCTACCTGATTACATAATACCGTGAACTTTCTATTAATCTTAATGTGTCCAGTACCTTACCAGTAGGTATCAATAGCTTTTGATTGATTTGTCAAATGAACTAAGTTCAGGTACTCCTGCCAAGATTGTAGCTTACGAGCAACAATCCCTGGTTGCTCATATGCTAATAGATTAGGGGCACTTCCAACAAGTGCCTGACAGCTCAACAATAATTTCATACTCAACAATAAATGTACAATAATTTTCAATTAAAATATAATAATGATACATTTTCACTCTCCTCAAGGACTTAGTTCCTTAAGTCAATATCAAGATTAATCTTTCTTGAATAACCTTAAATAATAAACACCTTACATCATTATACTATGATAAACCTTAACCATTTAGGTTGGATAATAATTATCTTCTCACAATATTGTTGTAACTTTAAGGAATCTGTCCCATTTTCATGTGAACTTTAATTAATCACCCAACTATAGTGGGAACTTTGATGAATATCTCTAATTGTAGTCCATACTGTAATCTATTGTTGTATAATTGGTTCATACTGTATATAATAACCTTGTGCCAAATATTGTAACCAGTATTGGTTAATATTGTTAAGGCTGGCAAGGCTAACTAAAACTAGTAGGTCTAGTAAGGGGTTAGTTTGTTTTAGAATTGGCTCCAACTATCATTTGATACTTAGTTTGTTTTATGATTGGTTTTAAGTATTGTTTGATACTTAGTTTGTTTTATATTGAGTTTCATGTATCTGGCTGATACAGATATATTTTATGTTTTATTTCTTGTATCAGGATGATACATATTTTGTTTGCTATACCGTTTAGGTGTATGAGGTATTTGTTATATTAGAGGACCTTACAAGCGGCGCTTGATTATATCCGTTGATTGTAAATCAAATGGATGGATATGGAAAGCTTAGGAAAAAGCGAGATCATGTTTTAAGACTGCCCCTCTGAAGCTTAGACAGTGCAGACTTCGACAGATAGAGTTTTCATTATACTTGGTTGTACAGTTACTTCTTTCCAGTTCGTACGAAACCACAGCAACTAAGTCTAGGACTTAGTAAAGCTTGCGAAGCAGGCGATATAGTAATCGACGGCTGTTAAACAACTTATCGAGATCTCTGGTAGTAATACTTACTTGAAGTCCCAACAGTTTGGGATCTGAGTTACTATCGTTATACCTTCCCGCGACGCATTCCTCTTGGTGCCTGATACACCCAGGGAGGTGTTACAAATATGCTATCATAATTCCTCTATTATCATACCTCTCATGAAAGTTTGATAAAGCTTACTATCAAATTCACATTTACTATCACACATGCCTTTTAGGTTTATATTAGAACACCTAAATACACCTAAATCTTTAGACTCTTATCAAGGGACAGAAGCACAAATTCAGCAAGCAATCGAGATTTTGACTACAAGAGGTGATGAATCTCCTAATATATCTCCAGCTGCAAGAGAGCTCAACCTTCACTAATAACAATTACGAGCCAACCGGATTGGTGGTAGATCTAAGTGTGCGAGACTAACAGCCAATATAAAAACACAATAAGGAGGATGAGTATGCAGTTTGTCAATACATAGACTGCTTCGATATTATTGGAATATCAACTCACCTACCAATGGTAGCTGGTTATGCTAATGCTACTTTTGCAAGGTGGGCATTCAGAAGTTAGCCAACAGGCTCCAGTTTTTGGATAACTTTAGGCCTGTAGATTTCTCTAAAGGTATTCCTAGTACTATATTTGGAACTAGCGTACTAGTGTTAGAGATCGATAAATTTTATATAATCCTGAATCCAGATCACATTGCTTCATCCGTTATCATGCTGATTGTGAGGAATACTCTATTCAACTCTGTGAACAATGAAATTTCGATAACGCAGAGTTCCGAGTTGGAATTGGACATGAGCTGAGGATTGTTACCCAAGATCACAATCAATCGGTGTATCATGGTAGTTGAACCAGTCGGGAACTCACTACAGGCTCTGAGACTCTTCGTGCTGATAGAATTATACTCCCACTGATGATTATTCCCTCTGCAATTATCTATGAAGAGTATGGGTATACAGAAATTGGGATTCCTGATGATTATTGTATTGTAGTACGACTTAATAGATACTCCAATGATTATTAGGCCTCAACTCGCTTGCGCATTTTGCACAGTTTTAACCTTGAAGATAAAAGAGCACATATACACTATTGCTTATTGATGAATATAGCTCACATTATACCTGCGAGTTCATTGAGTACTGTGATATATTTAAGATAATTATATTCTACCTACCTACACATACAGGTTATCTGTTACAACCACTTGATGAAGTAGTATACCAACTAAACAAACACTATCATACAGAGGCAATCGAAGTGGCTATATTACACATATTAGCTACCTCATAATAGGCTACACGAACTGGATATAGAGACTTTAATGAAGTAGAGTGTCTAACAGCTATCGACTCAATTCACAAGCAAACCATCAAAAACTTCTTTATTTGTTCTGCCTTACATGCTACCAGACTTGATCTTTACAATCAAAATATTGTTCTTACCATACTATGCGAAGCCTTTGTAGTTGAAACCCCTCCTACTACTCCTACTACCGCTTGGCTACCTTCAATATCACTCAGTGTTCGTACTCTCAAACACTAAGAGAAAGAAATACAAAAGGCAGCTCTCGATATAGTACCTAATTTCATAAAACAACTGAAGTCAGTCCTGAATCGTGGTATGGTACAAGCTATATCTGGACAGCAGGCTATTGACAATCTGGCAAATAGCATGGCAGCAGAGAATGTAAGGGAAGCCAAGAAGAAAACTTGTTGTGTGGTTCAAATGGGAGGTGAGCTTTATACCTATAAAGGAGAGTATATCATCAAGCAAAAAGAAATGTTGGAACTACAAAAAGCAGAGGCAGCACTATCTTGTACCCAGTCAGGAATAAAAAAAGCTATTACTGCAAACAGACAGCCCTTTCTGCAAGATATAAGATTTTATACAAAGAAGATTGTAGATTTGAGAATGGGTAGGAAACAGCTAAGAAAGGCTTTGTGTGTGGAGATTCAGCAAAGAGGACTGCAATATCGCTATTTAAAATAAATTGTAATTATTTTTGACTAAACAAAAAAATATTATTAAATATTCAATTTTAATGCTGAGTATGAAATTATTGTTGAGCTGTCAGGGACTCTTCTGGAGTGTCCCTGGTCTGTGACCATGCGAGCAACTAGCAATTGTAGCTGGTTAGTCACAATCTTGGTATGAGTAGATACTACCTATTTGCTAACCTCTTGGAGAATACCAGTTGATCAGTCTAGCTGGCTGTTCTTATTACCCACCTTAAACACTCATATATATATTCAATGTAATTATCGAGAATCTAGTACTTTGTATCTTATTGGATTTACACTCTCGATCTTTCACTCAGGCTAACCAGCCCTGCCGTAGATACTACTTCTTGCCAGTATGGGTTATAGTTATATAGTAACCTCCTAATTCTATTCACTATCACATTATAATTCTTGTACTCTTGTCCATTTGTGTTATATTCTGAAGCCTGAAATGCATGTAAAGATTCTCCAGATTGAGGTTCTGTATAAGAGGATAACATGTTGTATATTGTTCAGAAAATATGCGGGCTTTAGTTACCAACTCAAGATACAGTTACATACACAATCTTTATGTTTCTTACATATGAGCCTCTATATGTGAAAACCTGAGTCTCAGGCTTTTGTATTGAATCCAGGAAAATGCATTGCACCCAAACTAACTCTAGAAAAAAGTAAGAAGAGAAAACCAGTTTTATGTTTATACCACCTTTAGGGTATAACAACCCCAGTGTATAAAAGTTTAATAATAATCTGAAACTAGCAAACATCCTCCGTCTCCTCTACATACCCGGCAATTGAAATCTCAACACCACGAGAAATTATCACCACTTTCGTTTCGACTCATACTCACCCTTTGGCCATTCTATGGGGTGGAGATTTGTCTTAATGATTCCTTCCGTTCCATGCTCATTAGGGTTACCCCATTGACTTTCCTTTCTCCTCTTATCCCTTCTTTGTTGATAGTTCCTCTCCTATCCCCACTTTTGTTTTGCCTCGTTTAGCTTCTTGCTCTGCCTCGCTTAACATCTGCAAGGTCGGGAATTCCCTCTAACCTCCCTATATGGGTGAGAGACAGGGTTGCAGTAGGGGGAAACATTCAACAGGCCTACAGGTGCTTTGGTTCTCTGGTGGTTGATTCCCCCACTCTCACTTTGATGAGAACTGCCTAGATGGCCACACAGACGATTCCGTTGGTCCTTGGGTCTACCCCTCCTCCATCCTTACCTCCTGACAGTTGATCGACTGGCACCCTACTGCTCACCTAGCTGGCACCTTACTGACTCCCCCAGGCTGACACTCCGTCCTCTGGACTCAGCACTGGACCCTGCCACAACCTGGCCTCGTGTCACGATTGCCTAGAAGAGCGCTAGGCAGGAAGGACAGAATAGCAGAGTAAGCCTTGTGAGGCTTACGAGGATTTCGCACACACGACCACTTCAGGGTCATGTGGGTTTTGCGCATGACGCACACTTGTGAAGTCATGAGGTTATTATGAGTTGAATTCGCACACATGACCACTTTAGGGTCATGTGGGTTTCGTGCATGACGCACACTTGTGAGTCATGAGGTTATTATGAGTTGATTTCGCACACGAGACCACTTTAGAGTCATGTGGGTTTCGCGCATGACGCAAACTTGTAAGTCATGAGGTTATTATTAGTGCAGATGACCTTCGCACTTAGAAGGTCATATGAAGTATGAGTTTCACATGGCTGCGCACTTGCACAGCCATAAGGTTTAGGGTTGCGGGAAGAAGCCTATATAAGGACCAATAGGGGGACAGGTAGATAGCTCTTCAAGCAACCATCTTTGTTATTTCCTATCTATAACTTTATCAAATCAAACCTCCATTCCGCTC
>QFET01003105.1:0-42697 GCA_003316355.1 Tuber calosporum
CAGGCTACCGCTTAGGCTCTATTGTATATCCGTTCACACAGGCTAGCGCCTGTTACACTATTCGATACAGGAACCACAGGAGGCAACTTCATATCTGGAAAGTTTGTCACCACCCTCTAAATACCTACCAGAGACCTCCAGGCTCCTAACCAGCTGAAGATGGCAGTTAAAGGATCATGCTCAGCAATCAACTATGTTGCAAAGCCTGTCATACAGATTGACAAGGAAAGCGGCGATATCTCCGAAGCCTTAGTCTGTTCCCTGGACAACTATGATATCTTCCTAGGAATGCCTTACCTTAATGCACACCATGCTGTAATAGATTGCGGAAAATCTATTATCACCTTCCCTGATAAATGAAGAACCTTAACCTGCAAGAGAGCAACCCATGCACGATTTTCAGCCATGAATGAAGCAGATGCCCCTGACTTCATATCTGAGTTTCCTACAGTATTCCCTGGCAAGAAATCAGCGGAATTACCACCCTCGAGAGATGTCAACCACCACATCCAGCTGAAAGACACAATTTCGGACCTGAATCCGAGATTCTTTACATTCCCTGACAAGATCATTCCAGCATACTGAGTATTAATTGAAGACTGGAAAGCCAAAGGAATCATTTACCCAAGCGAGGCATACAACCAAGTCAATATATTCCTAAAGTTAAAACCCAATGTTGAAATCAGACTGCTTGCAGACCTTGTACCTAGGAACGATATTACCCTCAAGGACCATGGAGCGATTCCCAACCAAGCCATGATACTCGGAACTGTTGCCAGAGCAAAGTTCAGATCCACCATAGACCTTGCAAATTGGTACTTCTAAATTCGAGTTCTCCCCTGCGATGAGAAATACAACACCAGCAAGACACCCTTTGGATCCTTTGCATGGCGAGTCATGCTGCAAGGAGATGCCAACGGCCCTGCTACAGCTATGAGAGTCATAGAGTTTGTCCTAGATAGATTTATGGAAAAATTGGTTTGGGCATACATGGATGACATTACCATCTACTTAGAATCAGTTGAGGACCATATTTCACACATCAGATTAGTCTTAGGAAGACTTAAGCAGCACCAGATCAAAGCATCTCCAGCCAAGTGCAAATTCTTCAACACCAAGCTCTCTCTCTTACGACATGTATAGATGAAAGACGAATTCATGCAAACCCTAAAAAAATACAATCCATCCAAGACTGGGCCATACCAATATAGAAAACGAATATTCCGACCTTTATTGGAGTTGTGATATATCATGCACAGTTCCTTCCAGACCTTGCCTCCACCACTGCCCCCCTCTCGGACCTGATTTCCCAAGATATGTTTGAATGGCGACTACTGCATGAGGAAGCCTTCAAACATGTCAAGCGCCTGTCCAAGGAGACAATTCCGCTCCGCCTCATCTCATATGAGACATCAGCTGATCCAATATACCTCATTACTGATGCCTCCAAGGTTGGATTAGGAGCATGGGTTGGCCAAGGACCCTCTCCTGAGAGAGTATACCTTCCTGCATTCCACAGCAGAAAGTTTGCAACAAGTCAGCTGCACTACCCTGTCCATGAATTGGAACGTTTAGCGATTGTGGATGCTATTGAGGCATTCTATCCGATTCTATATGGCACCAAGTTCACTGTTGTGTCTGACAACAAGGCACTATCCTTTTTCCTCAAGTAGACTAACCTACCTTACTGCCAAACTAGATGCCGTATGTTCCTGCAATCTTATGATTTCGATATCATACACAGACCTGCCAAAGACAATGTCCATGCCGATGCACTATCAAGGATCTATGAAGACACCCCAGCTGAAGAAAACTAAATACTCGAAGACCCTACAGAGAAGAAGCATATAAAGACCCCCTCCTCCGCCATGACCAGTGTATCAAGACACTACCTCAACATCGCCCATTTACAAGACCCTTCTTCTGCCCTCACTCTTCAAGTACCCTCTCGTATTCTTACCCCTGAACACTACTCAATGTGGAACTCACATCATGGCACCAGCTCAAACCCCTCCAGCTCCCAAGAAGCGAGTCACTACTCAGATTCTTTGGAACAAGCTATGGACAAAGTAGCAGATACCCTCGAGCTTGCAACCAATGCTATTCAAAGTTGTGAAATCGTCAAGACCTCCTCCTATCTCAGCAACCCTCAAGAGCCATCTCATGCTACAGTACTTATTGAGCGAGCTAAGGCTCCACTGTCTGGCCTTGCGGCGAGATATAACAATACCCCAGGAGATATGCACAAACTACTCCATCCAGATGCTATCACCAACTGCTTTAAACGAATCCATGATTCTATCACCCCTTTGGAATCCCTTGCAGTTACCACCTCCGGATATATTGCCCCCAGCAGCACACCAATTGAACATGACCCTCAGCCCACAGCAGTCCCTCATCGACCTCCAGTCAATGAACTGGACCGATTTCTTGAATCTAATAGATACAGAGCCATGCACTGGACTGCCTGTGTTTGGAATGAATAACAAACCCACTTAAATGGAAAGAATACTGGATACTTTCCCTCAGGATCTCGCGATATTCCAGGACCCTTGTCTCTCTACTCATCCCCCACCTTTGTCTCCCCTCATCATCCCAAGTGCAGAGTCGAGCACAGATGGGCTGTTCCTCCTCCCCTCCACGGTGATGATGGCTACCCAGTCTTTCATACAGTTATTAATAAGGGAAAAGAGAGAGAAATACCGGATATCGACCAGGGATGGGATCTACCTACCCCAGAAGCACCTGTCGATTATGAGGACTGCTTCTTTGATCATCCATCTTCACAGCTTGACCCTCCAGCTTTTCAACTTACCAACTACATGAAAGAAAAGTGGTATTCCAGTATTCGACTAACTACCCAGAATGACCCTCTCCTTGAGGTAGTTACCAAGGCTATCGACCACCCTCACAGGCTCTTATATGATAGAGTTCTTGTCAGAAATGGGAAGGATAACCGCAGAGACTATCCTTATGTCCCCTATGAAGCAAGCTAAGAAGGTGCTAACATCAGAAGTGAAATTGTGCGTATTACCCATGAACAAATGGCACATATGGGTTGGCAGAAATGTTTTGAATATACTTCAAGACACTTCTACTAGCTCCCCAGGAGGAACGATTTTAAAGACTATGTCCGCAGATGCCACCTATGCCAGCTCAACAAGCAACCTACTACTGTCCCGGAAGGAACAGTCGCCCCCCTCCCTGTCCCCAGACAGCCATTCTTGTCCCTTGCAATTAACTTTGCATCACCCTTCCCTAGCGATTCCAAGCTTGAACTGATCATGGTTGTCGTGGATCGATTCTGTGGCTTTACCTACCTCATACCAGTCTCCCAGAATATCACAGCTATCGAAACAGCACACACCCTCATTGAGCGAGTCTTCTCCATTTATGGTTTCCCTACCTCTCAAGTCTTTGACCGAGACCACTAGTTTACCTCACGCTTTTAGACACAGCTTATGGCAAATCTTAATGTTGATTTCAACCTGGCTACAGCTAACCATCACCAGACCAATAGACAGATTGAGTGCAGAATCAGAACTGTTCGCCAATACTCTAGGAACTATGTCAACCCTAAAGGTACCAAGTGGGTTCACCACCTACCCCATGTCCAGACTACAATCAATGTAGCCCCCAGCGATAGCACCGAACTCTCCCCATTCGAAATCACCTTAGGCAGACTACCAAACCTCCTTCCCTGCATCAGAGTTCTCCCTACTTCAGTAGCAGCACCAGACGAGATTGCTTTACAGATTATGAAGAATCAACAACTTGCCAGAGATGCATTCAAAAGGGCCAGAGCACACCAAACCACCACCAGCGAAAACAGAAGAAAGGATGTACCCCCAATCATCCCTAACGAAACTGAAGTTATCCTCAAGTCAGCACCCTATGTCCATAGGGTTGGACGAAATCACAAGCTAGTTGGACCATGGTTAGGACCCTTCTCAGTGAGCGAAGTACCTGAGAGACATAACAACTACAAACTCATACTTCCTCCAGTGATGGCAGGAATCCATCCATGGATCCATGGCAGCCATCTTCACATTTACCTAAGACCCAACCCCTTCGACTTCCCAGGAACACCTGAACCCAAATCCAAAGAGCCTGTCACCATCGATGCCAGTGGACAAGAGCAATGGGAAATCGAGAAATACTCAAAGATCGAATCTATCGCAGAAAGAGACATTTCTTGCTCCATTGAAAAGCCTATGAAGAAATTGAAGCAACATGGGAACCCCTCTACAACCTTGAAGGCACCAGCTGTTACGGGGTAGCCAATTCGGTGCTGTTGAATTTTCTACGCAGTGCTCGTATCGAGAAGATCAGAGAACTGTCAGGAAAGCTCGGTAAAGGGTATGATAAATAAAAGAGGTCCTCGAAAGTTTGTAAACTAGTTTTATTGTTAAGGTCTCTTCTCCGTTGCTTCAGATTCCTTAACTACGGGGGATTGCTAACTATTTATACACTTTTAGCCGGTACTTATGTTGGCCACCTAAAGAAGTATTCTGCGAGACTTCGGCCATTGTCTTTAAAAGTGTGAACACAGTTTGAGCTTGAAAATGTATGACCCCACCTCAGCAAATGATCCCCCAGACTGCCTATTTTTCTGCGGGTGTCAAGTACCCCATTAGTAGGTAATCTTCGATCTCTTTGCCCTATGAACTAAGGTCAAACTGATGCCGCTGTCACAAATCGTGACTTAGCAATATGAAATATTTCACATGACTCACGATTTGTGAGATCATTTATGATTATGATATTTGATTTGATTTATGTTTATGGTTTCATGACTCACGCTTGTGAGGTCATATGATGTTATGACCTTCGCACCTGACTACAAGTATGAGTCAGGGGTTTCACGCATGTGACGCGATTAGCGCACATGAGCTTTTATGGAAATTGGATATTATGGGGATTGTATACTATGACTCAAATTGTGAGTCATAGGATGTTTGTTATACTATGACTCACACGGCAGTCATAGTAAAGAGGTGACTCATAGTAAAGTCACCAGGGTTAGGGTTGTGGGAAGAGCGCCTATATAAGGAGGGTCACGGACACAGATAGCTACCACTGAGGAAGTGGCTTCCAACCTGGACCGCTCTTCCTCCTCCTCCGCCCCTGGCCCAGACACGATCCCGTATTCTGTCTGGCAGACGGTACACGCTATCAACCCTTTGATTCTCACCCATCTCCTTGGCCCGCTCCTGCAGTTTGGCTTCCACTCTCCTTCTCTGAAAAGGGCAAATGTGGTTATCCTTGATAAGCCCAGCAAAGACTCTTATGATTCTCCTTCTTCCTTTCGCATTATTGTTCTTCTTCAGACCCTTTCCAAGATCTTGGAAAGGGTTGTCGCCTCCCGCCTGGAGCCCATCGCCCATACCGTTCGGCTCCTGAGTCCTAACCAATGTGGCTCTCATCCTGGTCTTTCCTCCTTTCACGCATGTTCTTCTTTGGTTCACACTGTCCGCTCCTTTCAACGTCCACGCCTCAAGGTCTCCACCCTCTTCCTTGATATTAAGGGTGGCTTTGACAATGTCGACACATCTGTTTTGACCGAGTCCCTCAAAAGAAAGGGGCTCAATCACTACCTAGTGGCCTGGGTAAGGTCTTTCCTCACTGGTTGCACTTGTTCCTTAATGTTTCAAGGTTCTCCAAGGACCTTTTCACCTGTTTCCGTCAGCACCCCTCAGGGGTCCCCTGTGTCTCCTTTGTTGTTTGTTATTTATGTTTCTTCCTTGCACTTTTCGGTCCCTAGTGGGCTTATTCTTTCCTATGTTAATGATTTTACATCACCGTGGCATCTCCTTCTTATCGGGGCAATGTTCGCTCCCTACAGCTCATTTACTCCCGTCTGAAGCGTAGGGCCTCCATTCGTCGTGTCTCCTTCTCAGTCCCCAAGACTGAGCTGAGGCATTGGAGGACTCCACTTCAGCGGGGGGCACTTGATTTCTCTCCAATCGCTATTGATTCGCTTTTGTTCTCCCCGCAGTCCCAAGTCAGTTGGCTGGGTTACTGGTTTACCCCTTCTCTCTCCACTCACGCTCATTTTTCCCGACGCCTCTCTCTTGCCCAGGGTGCTTTTTCTACTGTTCAGCAGCTGTCACCCCCAGGGTTTGGCCTCTCCCCCCATTTGTGCCACAGGCTAGCCGTCTCCCTTCTGTTACCTATTGTCCTCTATGGAGCAGACCTTCTGGTGCCCTCCCGCTCACTTTTTGACCGAATGGAGGTTTTTTGGCGTTCTGTTCAGCGTTGGGTCACCAACTGTTTCCGATCCACTCCCACCCCGATCCTCTCCACAGAATCCTGCCTCCCCCTAATCGCCTCCTTGGCCAGGGACCGTAGCCGCCATGCCGCCCTCCAGCTGGTGTCCTTCCCGCGCTCCGCCAGTCCTGCTGCAGCTCGCCTTCCTCCTGACTTTCCTTCGCTGCTACAGTTCCGTGCACCTGATTCTTTCCGACACCTGTGTAGGCGTCTGCCCGACAATGTTATGCCCCTGAGCTGGTGGACGTCCCCCCCTACACCCCCGGTACGCACACACCTCCCAATTGATGCTCTGGCTCATCTGGCACTACCGCTCTTGGGTTCGTTGTCTTTTGCCCCCTTGATTAGGACGGATCTAGTATCCTTTCCCCCCCCCTGCCGCCTGCAACAGCCATGACCTCTGCCTACCGTGTTCTGCGCCAGAAGGTCCATGATCTTCTTATGGATGACTGGCTCTGGACCGCTCCTCCTCCCGAGTATTATCGTTTCCCGAGGCTCCTGTCGCCTCACCCCTTCATGGGCATTGAGAAGATCATTGCCGGGTGCATGCATCAGATGCGCTCACACAAGAGCTACCTTGCGGCCCACCCCTCCTGGTTTTCCGTTGGCCTTCCCACCCTCTGCCCCCGTTGTGGGGAGGAGGATGAGACTCTCAGCCACGCTATCCTACGTTGTCCCTCAACGGCCCTAGAACGGTCACGCCACCTCCTAGGTGTCACCGACATTACCCCTGAGGCCCCACTCTGGTCCTCGCTCCCGCTCCTTCTTGCCCTCGGTCGCTTTATCCGCGAGACGGGCACCGCCTTCCCCCCACTTATGCCTGCCCCTGGGCGCCGCTCTGCCTCCCCAATGATCTTCCCCTCTTCCCCTGCCTCCTCCGTGGCCCCTCTCGTTCATTCTTCCTCTCCACCTCGGCCGCTTTAGCTTATATTTTCATTGGCTTGGGTCTGCCTGGGTGTTGGTGGTTGTGCTTCCTTTTGTGTTACAAGTTGGCCCTCGGGTCTTGGTTTGTCTCATTAACTTTCTGATTAACCGTATGTGGTGACGTGTCTTATGCAAGGCATCACTAGGAGCTTTGGGGGTGTTCTTTCCTTTGTTTGTTCGTTTTAAATTTAAGGTTTTCTTTACGCCATATCTCACGATGCATGCGAGTTCTTGTACCTTAACAAGCAATACATGATATAAAAAATAAAAAATAAAAAATAAAAAATAAAAAATAAAAAATAAAAAATAAAAAATAAAAAATAAAAAATAAAAAATAAAAAATAAAAAATAAAAAATAAAAAATAAAAAATAAAAAATTAAAAATTAAAAATTAAAAATTAAAAATTAAAAAATAAAAATTAAAAAATAAAAAATAAAAATTAAAAAATAAAAAATAAAAAATAAAAAAAAGACACAGATAGCTAGCTCTTCACGCAACCACCTAAGTTACTTCCTATGTTATATTTTTTCTATTAGTTCAATTTATACTTTGTTCTTATGACAACCATCCTTTTATATCACCAACCGAAAGGTGATTCCGAGAACGTATCGCTAAGAAGCAGTCGCAAAGGCTAGGAGTAAGAGGACTCAGCGTTCCCACAGCGACGTAAGGCTATGAGACCTAACAAGCGGTAAGACCAGCGCTACGTATCGTTACCTATTGCAGTTGAAGAAGATAGTGTGCCTTGTCCAGCAGACTAAGGATAGGTTTGTAACATTTGGTTGCGTCCTTTGCGACACTTAACGAATACAAAACGGATTCACCTACAGATACAGAAGTACCAGACTTCAACGATCTACAGACTTTCTTAGGACTACAAGCAGAACTTGGACAAGCCTTAAGTGAGATATCGCGAGAAGGATCCCCAAGACCTCCAACCCCGATCACCCTGGAAGCAAGATCAAGATCAGGGTCAGTAAGCTCAGGAGCATCCCCAATACACAGAATGTCGGGGGTAGCAGGACCAGCGGATACGATAACTCTCACAAGAGGACAACTCCAAGAGTTGATCAGAACGGTTCAGGAAAATCGACAGGATCAGACGGTACGAAGTCCGAAAATGAAAACCACAGATACATTTATAGGAGACCGTACCAAACTGCGAGCATGGCTAGTCCAACTTGCAATGTACTACACAGCACTAGGATGGGGAGAAAATGAAGTCAGATTAAAAGTGGACTTCGCCAAATCCCTACTGAGGGAATCAGCAGGCAAATGGATTACTCCATATGTGGAAGGAAAGACCCCAGCCACATGGAATAACTGGGCAGAATTTCAAGCCACTTTACACATCCAATTCGGCAACATGGATGCTAGGGAAACAGCAAGAAATAAAATCGAGAAAATCAAGCAAGGGAGCCGGAATGTGACTGATTTCTGGAACGGGTTACGACTATTGGCCACCGAGGCAGAATATGACGAAGCAACCTTGGGAAGGGCTTTCCTAAGAGGCTTACACAGAGAAATTCAGAACGCAGGGGCCATGAGGGCTCAAGACTTCACGACGACTGAAGATATGGCGGTATGGGCCATTAATCAAGAAAACCGCTTGGACGTTATCAAACATGTGCAATGAAGGTCAAGGACCAAAACATACGACAACGCCAGAAACTACGACGGCACCTTCAAGACCCAACCACTACAGGAGTCTCGAGGAGATCCAAAGGACCTAGATGCGACTAGGAGAAGACAAGCCCTTAACATATCAAAGACCGAATATTGGAGGAGAAGAAACAACAATCTCTGTATGGCATGTGCAAAGCCAGGACACATGATGAGAGACTGCACCAACCCAAAAGACAAAAAGAAGACCTGGCGAGGACAGTCAGTAGGGTTCAGAACCCACGATGGAAATAAAGAACTGCAATCCGGGAAAGAGACCTCGAAAGCGAAAAGAACGAAGAGGAAAAAGACGACAGTCCCCAGTAAGCGATGGTCTGAGGGACAAGGGGAAAAAGAAACCCATCGAGATACGGAACTTCTAAGCGGCACTAAACAACAGGGAATCACTGGAATACTAAATAACCATGTCATGGTAAAAATGCGACTACATGGCAGAGACAAGATTACCAGCGTCAAGGGAATGATTGACTCAGGAGCGACTGAGGACTTTATTGATAAGGAGGTATGCGAAAAGTACAGCATGCCTATGACGAAAGCCAGACAACAATGAGAGATTTACCTGGCGGACGGCAAACTCAGCGCGATGGGTCCAGTTACTCATACGACGACAGTACCGATGGACATCGGTAGCCATAGGGAAATGATTACCTTCCAAGTGGCAAATTTACAAAACCACGAAGCAGTTCTTGGAATGCCATGGTTAAGAGAACATAGCACTGCAATTGATTGGGGAAAGGGGACCATCACATTTGATAGTGAGAGATGCACGACCTGGTGTTTAAAAGAGTCACCGAGGGTCTTTACAGTCCCAGAAGCGGAAGCCCTGGAGGAGAACTTAGATATGAAGTTCTCAACGGTTCAGGCAAAAACGGAAAAACAGATCCTAGTCAAAAGGTTGACTAAAGAGGCAATGATGCCTACGAGAGGCTCACTGAGGGCGGCAGGATACGACCTGTACGCTAGCGAAAGAGCAACGATACGGGCCAAAGGGCAAGAAGTCATCCAAACCAGAATAGCCATTGGGTTACCACAGGGAACTTATGGGCGCATTGCACCACGAAGCGGGTTAGCAGTCAAGAACAGGCTTACAACCAATGCAGTGTAATAGATGCGGATTATACAGGTGAACTGAAGGTAGTAATGGTGAACCTCAGGGACGAAGACCACACAGTCAACTCTGGTGACAGGATAGCACAACTGATATGCGAAAGATACCTGGATGGGGAATGCAAGGAAGTCGAAGTACTTGCAAAGACTGAACGAGAAGACAAAAGATTCGGAAGTACAGACCACAAAAGAGACCGAGACAGAAACGAATCAGAAGGCAACCGGGAAGAAACAAAAATGGACCAGAAACGAATAGAGATCTGCGAAATCACGGCTCAAGCCTTTGGGAAGTTCTACAGAAGAGGAGAAATCACAAGCATTCTCAAGTGGAACCAGGAGGACGGCCAACGCGATCTGAAGGCAATGAATGTCAGTACTGAGCTAGCTATTAAGGTCAAAAAGTACCAAGGAAAAGAACCCTTGGAATGGATGATACCAGAGGTATATCACCAATACCTGGATCTCTTTGAAGAGAAAGAAAAGACCACGTTACCGCCTTACAGAGAATGAGTGGACCACGAGATTAACCTAGAAAAAGGAAAGACAATCCCAGCAAAGAGGTTATATCCACTAGGAGCGGCGGAACTGGGAGAATTGAGAAGCTATTTGAAACAGAATCTGGAAGGGGGTGGATACGAGACTCCTCTGCAGAAACAGGAGCACCCATCCTTTTCGTCAAGAAGAAGGATGGAATATTACGACTATGCGTGGATTACTGAGGACTTAATGAAGTCACGAAAAAAGATAGGTACACACTGCCACTCATCGGCGAAGCCTTGGATAGGCTAAATAGCACCTGATACTTTACGAAGCTGGATATTAAAGATGCATACCACAACGTGCGGATCAAGAAAGGAGACGAATGGAAAACTACATTCGCGACACGATACGGAAGTTACGAATACTTGGTAATGCCATTCGGCTTGACCAATGCACCGGCAACATTCCAGAGATGGATCAATCAAACGTTACACCGATTCTTGGATACATGCTGCATAGTGTATTTGAATGACGTACTGGTGTACACAGAAACAATGGAGCAGCACCAGAAAGACGTGGGAAAAATCCTGGAAGCAATTGGAAAATCCGGAATGAGAATTCAGCCAACTAAGTGTGAATTCCACAAGACAGAAGTGGAATACTTAGTATTTATTATTGACCAAGAAGGAGTCCGGATGGATCCAATCAAGACGGCAGCCATATGGGAATGGGGAATTCCGAAGAACAAAACCGATATCCAAAGATTCATGGGATTCTGCAACTTTTACTGAAGATTCATTGAGGGGTTTAGCAGGACAGCAAAACCTCTATACAATCTGACAAAGAAAAATGTAAAATGAAAGTGGGGTACAGCAGAAAGCGAGGCGTTCGATACGATGAGACAAAAAATAACTTCTGCACCCGTACTCACCCATTACACTCTGGAAAGACCGATCATGATTGAAACAGATGCATCGAAGTATGTCTGTTCGGGAATTTTATCACAACAGTGCGAAGACGAGAAAGGAGACCTGTGGCATTCCGATCAAAGACAATGACGAATGCGGAATGCAACTACGATATTCACGACAAAGAACTATTGGCCATAGAACAGGCACTCAAGGAATGGAGAAGATATGTGTTGGGAAGCCATCACAAGCCAAGGATCCTCACCAACCATAAGAACTTGGTTCCTTTCACGACAACAAAGGATCTTAATGAACGTCAGATCCGGTAGAGCGAGAAGTTAAGCCACCACAATATACGGATCGAATATTGGCCAGGAAAGGAAAGCGGCAAGCCAGACGCATTGACATGGAGAAGTCAAGATGCGCCAAAAGAAGATGACGACCAGATCAAACAGAAACCAAGGATCCTATTACCACAAGAAAGATACTTCGAGGAGATAAGGATACAGGAAATGGATACGATTAGCTTTCCCAGAGAAGAGATAAGAAATCTTAAGGAACAGAGTGGGAGGGACCCTCACATACAAGAGATAAGGAAAGCATTGGAACAAGGAACAAAAGAAATGAAGGATGTAGCCCTGGGGCTATGTCAATGGAAGGATGACTGCCTATGGTACCAGAACAAGATTTGGGTACCAGAAGAGGAAAGGATGAGGACAGAACTTATAAGAAAAAATCACGACATTCTACAAGCAGGACATGGAGGGACAGCGAAGACCACGGAACTCGTCAGCCGCAGTTATTACTGGCCTGCAATGCAAGAAACGATCAAGAGATATGTCAAGAACTGCGACATTTGTCAAAGGACGAAATTATCCCGACATGCTCCGTATAGTCAACTACAATCAAACGAAGCACCAGATAAGCCATGGAAGTCGATATCTATGGATTTTATCACGGATTTACCAGAATCGGATAGCTACGATGCTATCTTGGTAGTCATCGACAGACTGACAAAAATGAGTCACTTTATTGCATGCCGTAAGGATATGACATCAAAACAATTCGCGCAAACCTTTGCAAAAGAAATCTTTCGGTTACATGGATTGCCGCATGATATCATTACTGCTAGGGGAACACTGTTCACCTCTGACCTATGGAAGGAGACGGCCCGGAGGTTGGGAATCGAAAGGAAACTAAGCACGCCTTACCACCCACAAACGGATGGACAGACTGAGAGAACCAATGCCATCCTGGAACAATTCCTGAGAGCATACGTCAACTATCAACAGGATAATTGGAACGAACTATCACCCTTTGCGGAATTTGAATACAATAACGGACAACAAGAAACATTGAGACAACACCCTTCTTTGCAAACTATGGACAACACCCGAAACATGACGCAAGTGGTCATATGATACCGGATCGGAAGATACCGGCGAACGAAATGAACCAATAGCACGATACCATACGCGAGGAAATGGTAGCCGGAAAACTTCGACGGAAAGAAAATTACGATCAACACAAAAAACCCGTTCCGAATTTGAAATCAGGAGATATGGTATGGTTTTTACCAAGGAATGTAAGAACCACAAGACCATGCAAGAAACTCGATTACAGAAAGATGGGGACCTTCAAGATCTTGGCAAGAATGGGCAACAGTGCATATAAGTTGGACTTTCCCCCATCGATGAGAATACACAACACCATCCACATCTCACTTCTCGAATCCTACCAAGACCAAAGATTCCCATCACAGATCCAGTCACCCCCACCACCAATCTTAATCGAAGGCGAAGCAGAATACGAACTTGAAGAAATAGTCGATTCACGACCACATTACGGAAGATTCCAATATCGAGCCAAGTGGACAGGATATTCTCCTGATAACGATAAAGTTTGGTACCCTGAGCGAAACTTTGAACACGCAGAAAATGCTATCATACACTTCCACGAACGATCCCCAGAAAAACCAAGGCTGGGAAGAAATCAAACAAGAAACAACGAACGACTGTTGGGGAGACCCAATGCGAGAAATCACTCTCACTAGCCCACGCCATGCGACGGTAGAGGACCGGCAAAGGGCATCAGAACACAACGCGATGAGCTGGACGGCATGCTATGACAAGCATTGCAACGTCCATAGAGGAGACAAGGAAGGGGCCAGTTATTTGCCAAAACAACCACATGCAGAAACGAGATGGGAGGAGTGCTACCGAAATAATTGTGGAGCCCACCGGGATGCGAAGATCCGGGCGGGATGCTACCCCAAGGCGTGAGGTAAAAGAGAAGAACTGAGCAGGAAGGATGCTCAGCGCATGGTAGCCAGGAGGGGAAGGTTGGAGAGGGGCGAGGAAACCTGAAACGATGATACAAAAAGCCAACACACGCAGGGAGATATTGAATGCCTCCAAAGAAAAATTTCGGGTTTGGAAATACAACTGGATGATGCGCAAGAAACGATCAGACTCCAAGAGGAGACCCTCGAAGCGCAATAAGCCACCATTGCGCACCAAAAACGAACTATCAAGGTGGCAGACTTGAAATTGGAGATGGTCAGGAAACAGTTACGCACAACGGAACAAATTTTACGGAAGTTCCGTCACCATGCGAGAAGATTTGGGAACCAAGTAATGAAACTTGGTGAATAGCTTGATAGGACTCAAGCTGAGGGGAGAGAGGAGCTATTGTCACAAATCGTGACTTAGCAATAAGGAATATATCACATGACTCACGATTTGTGAGATCATTTATGATTATGATGTTTGATTTGATTTATGTTTATGGTTTCATGACTCACGCTTGTGAGGTCATATGATGTTATGACCTTCGCACCTGACTACAAGTATGAGTCAGGGGTTTCACACATGTGACGCGATTAGCGCACATGACCTTTTATGGAAATTGGATATTATGGGGATTGTATACTATGACTCAAATTGTGAGTCATAGGATGTTTGTTATACTATGTCTGACACTGCAGTCATAGTAAAGAGGTGACTCATAGTAAAGTCACCAGGGTTAGGGTTGTGGGAAGAGCGCCTATATTAGGAGGGTCACGGACACAGATAGCTAGCTCTTCACGCAACCACCTAAGTTACTTCCTATGTTATATTTTATCTATTAGTTCAATTTATACTTTATTCTTATTACAACCATCCGTTTAAATCACCGACCGAAAGGTGATTTCGAGAACGTATCACTAAGAAGCAGTCGCAAGGGCTAGGAGTGAGAGGACTCAGCGTTCCCACGGCGACGTAAGGCTACGAGACCTGACGAGCGGTAAGACCAGCGGTATGTATCATTACCTGTTGCAGTAGAAGAAGATAGTGTCCCTTGTCCGGCAGACTAAGGATAGGTTTGTAACTGCCGCCCATTTGTGAACATCACATGGAATACCAGGTGATCAGTCTGGATGGCCGTCTTTCTTGCATATATGCACTCATGTGCAGTTGCATTCGGATTATCAAGAATGTAGAATACGTAATAGAAAATCATGGATAAATCACTCTTTCATCCTTCACAGAGGCTGAGTAGTTCTGGATACGATCCTACTTCTTGCCAGTGAGGGTTGTAGTCAATATAGTCACCTCCCAGCCCTATATATCATCACATCTTTTCTTGACTCGAAAGTCTAGTACCATATCCCATATGTTTAACACCAGCACCCTCATCAGATCCTACTGGTTCGATACCTAACATGGATGGTGGGGTTATTACCCATCGTGTAGTTATTACCCACAATGATTCTATTGCACATTTTGACATGCTACTCTTATTTTAGCCACTATTGCCCCAGTTTTGTACTATCATAGCTGTAATTTGCTAGTAACAAAGGTTTCCCCTTGGAGTATATAACATGGAACAAAAAATAAACTTTTAGAAAAAAAAGTAACCTAGTTATGTAGTAAGGAAATCTTGGTACCTTTAATATCGGTAAGGTTGATTGCGACTTGATGTTCTCAAAGAAAGAACAGAATCCCCTAAAATCTCTGCCTCAGGGGAATGTAGATCTACCGGTAGATAGCCCAGCTTATCTACAGACTGTGACAGATATTCCAATACATTATCTTCAGATAGACAATAGTTGCTTTCCTTCCTGTCAGAAAATAACTTATCAAAATCTTCTTCCACATCAGAACTTGAGAGAATATCTGGCAAATCCTCCTCAGACTTTAATGAACTAGTTCCTGTACCTCCTCTGATACCTTTCTTTTTCGTTGTACTACTTTCTTTGCTGCTTTTACATCCTTCTTCAGTAGTGGATCCTCGACACTATTCCTTGCCTCCAATAAACCATCCTGAGTATTATAGCATGCAAGAGAAAGAATCTTTCTACTCTTTCTAGCAGGCTTTTCTCTGGCTCGAAATTGTCGTAGCTCTTCCTGGGCAATGCAGGTATCAGGTGCGGCTTTGGTGACGGCGTTTTGAAGTGCAATGATTTGTAGGAGTACTTCATCGAGGGTGGAGGGTAGTGTATTACAGATGCTGTCTACATCAGTCATTGCCAGACGTGGACCCATAAGGCTCAAGTTGTAAGAGGAGATGAGGGTGGATTTAGAGAACTTTTGAAGAGTTGCAGTTTCTCGCAGATCGGTAAGAACTCAGACCTTATTGAACGGATAAATCCCATAGGCAGACCAAGTTGAACGAATTATAGACTCAGTAAATGCTTTCTTTATTGCTATCCCACATAGAGGAATAAAGTCCCCCTTAAGCAAGGATGTATGAAGGGGCTGGATTGGTCTCCAACTGTCGACTTCCTGGGCACAGTAACGAGTTAACAGCACATATACCCACCTCGAGGGGTTGTAAAATATGAGTTGCATGAGCAGAAAACAAGAATAAGGTAATCATTTTCTTAAGACAGAACTCTAGGAACTCATAGGTGATATGAGAGGAGTGGTTTTCCTAATATGAGAGCCGAGTCTTGCCTGGTTTTGTTGGAGGTGCCCTAATATCAAAGTGCTCTTTCAACCACCTTACACCAAGATAATCGTCAGTCCAGCCATTGTCAGTAAATGTAAATGAGGTTGGACGATTGATGCCTAACATAGGATGACATCCAGCATAGTGTGTCTTGCCAGCATACATATAAAATTCCTGGGTTTTTAATGTGTACACGTCAGATTACTAGTTCATTAGCCCCACTACTATTTCCCATTTGCAGTCCATTGTCATCAAAGTTCCAGAAATCTGCCGGATGAACTTTCTGTCTAGTCAGGCACTGCTGCAACCTTCTGAAGAAACCCTCTAGTGTTTTAGGATTCTGTGCAAGAATTCGGTCTCTGTCCTTTGCCTTAGAGACCATTGTAGCCACTTCTTGATGTCAGGCTAAAAAGCGAGTTACAAAATGGTCACCCAAGTTCCAAAGAGTAGGATTTGCAAAATTGTTCGAATTGTACAAATGAACTACGATGCGGAGTAGTTCCTTGTTCTAGAGGGGAAAGACTACAGTATCTCGATTTTTGACCCATTTTAAAACACTGATCTCGCCTTCAGGGCTGAGAGTCATTTGCTAAACATGAGCTTCCAGTGCAGCTTTTGACTTGCCAGTAAGTCGGTTGTATAAGGCTTTCCGATTTATGCCATAAGGGAGTACAATGTCACTTATTTTTGCATCTAGATTTGCCTTTTTCTTCATACGCATGGAATAGATTCTTCTCATGCTTGTCATATCCTTTTGTGCTTTAGGTTGATCAATTTTGGCATTTTAGTATAGTTATGTATAAATGGTATTTGTTGTAGTTTTACCAATTTCAATGGGTAATAACTACACCAGGAGTAATAACCCCACCATCCATGTTACAATGAATCTATACCTTTCAGACTCCCTTGGTCCCATGGCGAGACTTTCTCTGCCTGTACACTTCAGAAACCAGACTATGCCCCCCTCTCACCTGAGCTTGACCCTGACGGATTTTGGAAACCTCTCCAGGACTCAGACTCCTCAGAATCTGATACCAGCACAACACTTTCCACCTTGGATGAATCCAACATGGAAGGCTAACTGCTTCATGGTATTGTCTTCGCTACTATGAGGCTCATAAAGGTATAAGGTCCTGACACCAGTGACGGATATATGTTTAATGATTAAGTTATATGTTTTGAAATTGATTGGAATGCTCGAAAGGCAAGTTAGTCATTAAGCCCTTTAGGATATTCCTTATTGTTTTGTTTGTTTTATTTCTTTTAAGGGGAATGTAATGGAATCCTACTATGTTTCTACTATTACCAGTGACTTGATGTTGGTTATTACTTATTTGAGTTTATACCTGATAAGCGCTACTATTTGGTTGTCCCTTCCTACTTGGTTATGACTTCCTAACTGGTTATTCTTTCCTTGTTTCGCTTATCACTACCCCTCCTTGTTTCTACCCATTTGGGTATCACTATCCTCCTGCTATACCTACTGGATTTGTATAGTATTAGCGATCTCTTGTTCCTTCGTGTTTGGATTCCATTACTTGTTTTGTTAGCTCCATCCTGTCGTTTTTAACCCTTTATTTTCGGAATATGGTTACCTTGTTATGCCGCCTCTGTTAGCATGTTGTTGGACAGGATGTTTGCACTTTTGTTTAGTTTTCCAAGCTACAATCGTTTGTATTTAAAGAGCCTGCAATCCCTTAAGGATTCGGACGCTCAAGCCTCACAGGACTATCATCTTTTATACTACAAGTTGAACGGTCTCTCTATTAGTTCTATACCTTTTAGCTTGTCTATTGAAGACCTATCCATCAGCGCTTCTCCGCCTATCCTAATAGTATCTTCAGAGTCCCTTTGGGATTCTCAAGATTCTTGGGAGTGGGTTGAACTCCTTCTCTCTTGCGTCGATCCATGTCCTGCTTGCTTGGCTTTTTATGCTTGGGAGAGGTCGATTTTCTTGCTGGAGCTTTTCCTTTTCCTCCTGGCTTGTTGCTGGTTTGATGTGGAGAGTTCTTAGCTTTGTTTAGCTTATATCTGGAGGTGCTGGAGGAGGTGCCGCTACTCCCATAGGCTCCTGTCTTGAACATTGTTGCATCATATCTCTCTGCCAGTTGGAAAACTTGATTCCAGGTATCAGTTTCTCCTATCTGTGGTTCCACATTTCTTCTGAGCCTGGGATCCATAGCATCCAAAAAGTGTTTTCTTTGTGCATAGTCTGATATTGAGTCTCTAGGCAGTGTTCCTCTTAGGTCTTCTAGTTCTCCAGCAATCTTGGAAATTCTTGCTAGTTTGCCTCCTGAGGACTGTTGTATCTTCTGCCATTTGAGGTACAGGTCATCTGTGTTGGTTGATGCTTCAAAAAGCTGCTTAAAGCGATTCTTGAATTCTTGGAGGGAGGGTTGGTTATCTTCAAACTCATCCATGAGGGTGAGGTAGGCACTATGTGCTCGCTTTTCTGTATAGGCGCCATAGTAGTCCACTACATCCTCAGTGTCATCAAGGACATCATACTTGGATAAGTACTTCTTAACCTCCCGAAACCAGAGCTTGAGTTTGTCCGGTTGTAGATCTTCACCATCTCCACTGAACTTGGATGGTTGTGGAAGCTTGATCTTAGGTCTCCTGGGTTGGTTTAGAGCGTCAGCCATTGTTCTAGATGCTGGCGGAGGTGCTGGCGGGTGTCTGGGAGTTTCTGGTTCTTTCCATTTTCCCTGAGGTACTGGTAGAGGTCTAGAGGGCCCTGGGGAGTCTGGAAATCCGCCAGGTGGTGTCTCACTTCTTGATGGTACTGCAGAGTGTGGTAGGGTTCCAAAGACAGTCTCCAAGATGCTTCTGATTCTTGGTCTCGATTCCTAAGCTGTCTCTGTTCTCTGGCTTTCCCTTTGGATGACTTGCTCTGCTGAAAGGTCCTCTTCTTAGTCTGTATCAAGGTCTCCTGGTTGTAGGAAACTCTGTATAGGTATAGGTTTATCGTCACCTTCTTCTTCTAGGTCTGTGTCTGGGTTATTCCAAAGTCTGCTGGGAGGACTGGATATCCTTCCAGACCTAGTGGTCTGACTTCTTCTGTCTATAATGATAAATGTAGCACCTAAGCCTGGACTCTCTCCCTGACGCTCCTGCTTCTACCTAGTTATCAAGACAAGGAAAGGGTGATCAATCCTACAAACTGTTCTCAATCCTGAGAATCAGATATCATCTGCAGAGGCGAAAAAGATGTAACAGGCGCTAGCCTGTGTGAAAGGTTATACAATAGAGCCTAAGCGGTAGCCTACTATCACTTTGGTGTCTAAGGGAGACCTGCTAAGAGGCGAAGACAAGGGGATTACAATAGAATAGTTGATAGAGTGAAGGGAAACAATAGGATCGCTGTTCAACTAAGTGTATTCACTGTCTAGGCATCTGTCTGAAGTCTGATATCTCCTGCTAGCCAGGAGACCACTCTTAAATATGTGAAATCTTTCCTGCAAGAGCTGAGGCTCTGGAAACCCGCAACCATTCTCATTACCGGTGACTGTACAGCTACCAGAATCCTGTGGCCCTGTCGGAGTCCTGGAAAGCCAGGGGCTTTCCTACAACACTGCCTCTATCCTACCGCCAGTATACATGACCATTTCCTTCCCTTGGAACTCCAGGGGCACAATCCTGCCGATCCTCTAAAGCATACAGTAATCAAGCCACCAGAATCTAGAGATTCCGGTAGTGAAATCAAATACAAAACAAAACAAATCAAATGAATGTAATCTGACAAAGGAAAGGCTAACGAGAGTGGTAATAGAGGTACCGGAACATGTACACATGTTACAGATAACCACCTATCCACTCAAGAAGAACTCAATTGGGTGAAGCTTTGGCTTAACGATATTAAGTTTTCTTATTTTAATTCAATTATCTTTGTCTTTACCTTCAATAAAAATTTCTTTCAGTCTTTGATGCGGTAACAACTGTGGGATCTATCTTCCTATAGGCTGCCTCCATTACACCAACTATTTAGAAACATCTTACAGAATCCCCGCAGAGCTGTATAAATACCTTTCTTTCATACATATAAGCACTTATATACTAATGCATCCATAGTATTAATATTTTTTAGTGCTTGTTATTTGATCCTATAGGATCTCGTTTTTCAAAGTTTATCATTTTTCACTGGGGCTGAGTAGCTCTTCTATACAAACTGTGTCTTGCCAGCCTAAGTTGCATTCATATAATCAGCTCCTGATACTATAATATACAATCACATCACTTAAACAGGTTTTATTCTTAGTACTATTTTGCATGTATATAACATATATCCTGATTGGTAAATGATAGTTATAAGATAAAGTGTTAGAAAACTACTTCAGAGGCATAAATTATAGTATGATGTTATGATTGTAATAGCGATACTATTTATATCGTTAACTGTCCTCTGGCTTTTATTCAACAAGGAAGCTTATTCAAATATCCTCATATCTTATCAACAGTTCTTAATAACCACTCTAGTTGATTGAGAAATCAATATTTCTCTATATATGTGTTGATTTAAATCTCAAAACACAGTTGACAAAAGCTAATAATTTGTAAACACAATTTGTATTAGAGAAACTGCTAATGAAATAGTAGCTTTAGTCTAAACGTATAGTTATTACTCGTAGGTTGAAGGTGTGATATCAAGCAAGTAATAACATAATATACAAGTTTTTAGAAATACAAATAACAACTTATACAGTAATTAGTTGAGTATATCTTACAATATTAAGTCTATCTTCTGCTACTATTTGCAGAATAATAGTTCAGATTTATAAAGGAAATATCTCATTTCTAATTCATACGCTCTAAGTACCACCTATTTCCAATACTTTTAATATACAAACATTAAGCAGAAAGCTATTCTAAATTCTTCCTATTAGATAACTAGTATCTGAATCACAAATTATCACTTCTATGTTTCATATTTATAATTTATTTTATTTTATCAATATTTTTACCTTTATATTTTCAAAGGATTCAAGACTTTTAGACCTTCAAATATCGAACTTTCCAGTGCAATATTGAGTTGGTGGTGTTAAAATTTCATGTTTTTTAAAACCAGGAAAACGTGACCCATTACCAGAGGGTGACCTATTACTAGGTATAATACGTTAAGTTGTATAATAAAAACCAGAATTGGGAATACATAAATATCCGCCTTCCTCTCCCAGCCATAGACACAAGATGCCTTAGGTATACAGGCTCTCTGTAATCGCATTTACTGAAACCCCCAGACCACATTAGCATTCACGCACTTCAATTGCATGCAATAAAAGAGGTGAAACTTACACCCCACTCCCTCTTTCGCAATATCCTCCTCCCTCAGAAACCCCAACGGCATCTCCACAAGGTGCCCGCGCACCGTCGCAAGCACATCCTTAATCTCCCGAACGGCAACCCTCGGATCAGGGTTAAATTCATCCCGGACGGCGTGCCCCCACACGATCTTCGGCTGCTGATCCTTACCGGGAGGGACACGGAAGTGCTTGCCCCAGTACTCGTCGTAGTCCTTCCAGTTCGCAACTTTATCTGTGGGCACAACGTGGAAGACCTTTTCGAGGGCTGCAGTGTTGGTGCGTGCGGTGTAATTCCAAAAGTTCTCGAAGGTCTCCGAGAGCGGGTCTGTCACCACCAAGTCCTCCTGTGAGTCAAAGTCGTAGATGTTAGGTATGGGGACTGGGTGCATGTTCTCGTCCACGGTTGTGAGATTTGCGGCGGGTATCAAGCCGAGGTGTTTCCGGAAAATTTGGCGGCGGAGGGTTGCAGCGAAGTGCGAGGCCTGGTAAGGTCTATTGTCCATTAGCGATGGAAGAGATGTGGGGTCTTCGATTATTATCGCAATCTCGCTGTCGTGGTCGCCCAGTTGGGACCTGTCGTTCAGATTTGCGGATCCGCAGATTACGATCCTATCATCAGCTATTAGGAGTTTGGAGTGCACGTAAAGCTCCTCGGAAACGAAGGCGTCGAGTTCTTTCTGGGCGTCGCCGTCCCATGGTGCTGAGCGAATGTCGCCGCCGCCGAGCATAGAGCATTGGGAGACGGAGTCCCACTCTGGGCCGACGGAGGAGCGCGGGGCGGGTTGCTGGTATCTGTTATATTCACCGTCGCGGATAGTGCCGGATCCATGGGCTCCGTAGACCGAGCCAACTTGCTGGCTGTGGGCTTCTGCCGCGGCGGGGTAGCTTCCGCCAGAGCTTGCCTCGCCAACAGCCACTGCACGGCCGGCGTTGATACGGTCATAGTTCCTCAAGTTGTAAAATCTGATATATTTTTTTGGATCGACACCAGCCTTTGCAATTTGCTCCATTATCGAGTAGCCTCTATCGTTGTTGATAGACCGGTATTGGAATTCCATAATCGCTCGGGTTCCCAAGCTACCTTCGACTTTGAGATCGCCGGCAAATGCTGGAATTGCGGGGATGACGATTATCATTTTGAATTTCTGCCGTTCCCGGTCGGCACGGAGAATTCGATCGACAATCGCACGACCAATCTTGTTGAGGATGGGATTCTGTTTATCATCTGTTGCGGTGATAAAGAATTGGTTTTCAATATAAACAAAGTGTTCTGCCGTGCTTATGATTTCGATATATGCATGGGCGATCGAGTGCTAAATTGTGACATGTTAGGACACAACTCTGTCAGAAAACAAGCAGTTGGGACTCGCCTCTGTTGCAGGGAGTCCGTGACTCCATTTAGACGAACTTCTGACAATCTGACAGCGTACGCCTTCCACTTCGTTACGTTTCCTCTCGCTGTATGCTCTTTCTTCTTCATAACCCCCACGGGGTTCATCATAGCCGTAATCGTCCCCTTCAAAGAGCTTCTTTCCGACATGGTGAGCTTTGTTTTTTATCTTGTGTCGGTAGTGCCCTCTCTCATGTAGTATGCGGTCGTCGAGCGGCTGGAACCTCTCTTGCTTCCTCACTTCGTATTTACTATAGTATATGAAATTCCAGCGCCCAATGAAATGTCTCTGGAGGTCCCTGACAGAAGGGCCGATTAAGGAAAGTGCGACATCAGACCATCCCATCCTAGAGTGTTCCTCACGCTTGACCTTGTTTTGCTCCCAATGGTCGACGTTGTGGAAATCCATAAACCTTTATAGAACACAGGTTGGTACGTGGTCATCAACTGTCAACCAAAGATTACTCACCTGGCGTTGTTGTAATCCTGGCCTGGGAAGATAATTGCTCTCAGATCGCTAGGGTGTGCATCAGCGATTGGGTGGTGGTTCATGTCCCAACGGCCAAAGCACAAATCTAGTCCACCCATGAATGCAATTTCTCCGTCAACGAGGCACAGCTTTTCATGATGTGCCCAATACATAGTCACACCATCCTTCATGCCGTACAACCCCTTCAGTCCATCACCCAGCTGATAATTTCCCATAGTCACCTTATTCCAGATGTCATTTTGAATGGTGGGCCTATCCGGAAGATGGTCGGGATGCCTAAACACAGTGATATTGGGGTGAAGTTCCTCAAGCGATGTTTTCGTGTGATGTGAGCTAACTATAATGGCCCCACCGGCCTCACGAGAACGCAAAATAGAGCATTTAGTTTCTAATGTCTCTAGAAAATCAAAGGCAAATGGGAGGACAACACCCGAAGCATAAAAGGAGATGATAGGAAATTGGTTTTTTTTTTTTTCCTGTTTTGTTTTTTTTTGCGGGGGGGTTGAGAGAACAACAGGTTTGAAACACAGGGCAAAAGGATTGATTTTAGATACTTACGTGTTAAGGCTTGAGTAACTTCCTTGTAGACGATAACATTAACCTTAACCCCGCGCTCTGCTGCGGCCTTAAGCATCGCATCGATTCGGTATTGTTCGTTAAGCTTCGGAGGCCGGCGGAGATAGAGCTCAGGGCTCAACCACCCTGGTGGCGAAAGATCAGTTTAACGCCTGACGAAGAGGTATCGGGATAAACTCGAGCACGCACAGTCTAGGATCCAGATGCTCTGACGGGCATTCTCTATGGCAATGCTTACAGCATACATATAATCCTTTCCATCAACATACCACTTTACTCCGTTACCTGTCTTTTCCCGAGCAAACGAGTCAAACCTATTCTCTGTTTGCTGAGCCGGGGCTCCGCTCTCACCCGGGGCACCGTACTGGGCGACAGGTTTGTGAGTACTTGTGGCCGGGAAAAGAGTACGGGCGTACGAATGTAGTGAACTGGTGAGCGCACCGGTAAAGGTCTCGAGTGCAGAAACCGAAAGGCCACCGGAACCAGCAGAAGGTTTGGAATGAGGATTGGCGGGGTTAGTGTTCTCGAACTGAACGGATGCTGAGCTGCCAGCTGGATGACCAGCTGATCCTAACTCGTTCCCGTAATATGCTTGCTGCTGTTGGGCCGAATGGTGCTGAGGTTTATAGTGCAGACCACCGGCGGCTCCGCCCGCAGTAACACCCGGTGGTGGGGGCGATGACACATATGCTGAGTAGCCGTGTGAGACTGCAGGGTGGTCCAGGGGCTGGTGGGGAGGCACAGGATATTGCGATTGTCCGTGTTCCCCTTGCCCATATCCCACATATCCCTGTTGCGGGGGAGGGGGAGGAGGATAACTGTAGGACGCACTTCCACCGCTGTATCCGCCGTACTGTTGTGGGACAGGGGATGGCCCAGGGGGGGGAGGGTATCCCTGGAAGCCTCCCGTTGTATAAATGGAGGGTTCTGGTGGCCCCTGAAACCCGCCATAGCCTGTGGAGGCGGGCGGGTGACCTTGCGCAGGCGGCGGAGGTTGATACCCGCCCAAAGCGTAGGCACCGGGTCCATATGGGGATGGCTGGCGGCCTGGATGCTCAGCGCTTGTCGTCGGATATCCGCTCTCATGTGGTGGAGCTTGGTATCCGAGACCGGGCTGGATACCATAGTGCTGTCCGGGAGGCGGTGGGGGTTGATAATTTTGCCCCTGGGCTGCATATCCATAAGGGTCGGCTGGGGTGTGCCCAGGATTCCCATATCCCCTCGCCCTCTCCTCTTCGCGATATTGCTCACGGCTGCGTTCACGGCTGCGAAGGCGCCTGGGGCTACCATGTTCCCCGCTCTCTTCTTTTTCCTTTTCTCTACGCCTTCTCTCTTTTTTCTCTTCCTTTTCATGTTTTCTACGTTCCTTCTCGCGGTAATATTCATCATCCTTCACTCTACTTAACCTCTCATCACCAGAATACCCTTCACCCGAACCCTCGTCGTACCTCTGCTTGTGATGCCTTTCGTAACGATAATCGCCCTCGCCGCGATGTTCGGGTGAGTGTGAACTAGAACCATATTTGCTAGATTTCCCCATATTTCCCTTGGAAATATGGCTTCGCCGGACGGGTTGTGGGAAAGAAGCCCAAAGGTTGAAAGACGAGAAGGGAATCAAAGGGAAGAGGGGAAACAACTGGACCTTTTTCTTGAGTTCCAGCTCCAAAGGGTGGGGCAGATGACGTAAAGGATTTTTGGATGTGGGTGATGCAAGGGCCTCTTCAAGCGGTCAGTCAAGCGAGATAAAATGCGATGCGCAACCCTGACAGTGAAATGTCATATCATATCATATCATACGTAGAGTAACCCACCACCAAGGACCCGCCCAAACAAAGTTGGCGTAGGTTAAGGGCTGTGGATTTTGAGGGCTCATGTGCGTTTGGGTTCCCACATCTTATTTGGTCTGTCTACTCGTATAGCAATCCCGGGAACAGCATCTGCACCTTTCAGCTGAACATGATTTTCGACTCGAACCGAAGCAAAGAACCGGCAATCCAGTGCCGGAATGAAGGCTGCAAGTACAGCACTCCTACTATACTTGTACGTACTCGAGTAGAGTATTTGACTTGGATCAACCCCCCACCAATGATGAATAGGGCAGAATGCCGGTACTTCCCGGTGCTCCACAAGGATGAAATCCTTGGAGTCGACCACAGGGTCCGGCAAGAAGTTATTAAACAGTTATTTAAGGTTAACCATCCAAATATATCTCTTCTGTTCGGGTTAATTGTTCCCTGCCCTTTTTATCATACTTGTATTTAAAATCTGTGACCCCATGGCCATCTGGTACTTGTATCCCCACGATGACACTTTTTTGTCCCACTTTTGTGAGCGAAAAGGGACGGATTCAATCTCAAGAAACAACCAAAAGCTGAGGAAATAAAGAAATGTATAGGGATGGCTGCTCTTCCCAATAACTCTTGTCATCCGCCTCTCTTCCCCAGCATGGTCTCAGAACCTCCTTTACTACTGGTACAATTGATCTATTGCAAAACAGCAACATATTTCATCTGAGCAAATAACCTGACAACCTTGCGCAGTTCAACCTAGCACAAGGAGTCCATACACGCATCCAACAGTACCGTACTCGTATTGAGGGTATTTTCTGTCATGGTTACTTGCATGCTAGGTTCTTAGAATTAGTCCTTAGCTCAGACATGGATGGTGACTTGGGTTTAAAGGCAGCGCGTGGCTATCTTTGCTGTATGGTAGTAGTCTACTACTTGAACCTGAGCTTGCTCATCTATCCTTCTTGCTCAGTGGGCTAGGGAAGCAGGCAATGAACGAATGCATAGTGAGTAAGTTTATTTTTCATTAAATTTTTTAAAGACATCAAGGATATCAATGAGAAGTCTTCACCTGCACTCTCACTGACAGACAGTACCGGAGAAGAGCAACGTTATTTTCCTAAATTTGAATCATCTTACCAGAATTGGTCGCCATAGGAAGGTTGTCTAATAAATGGATCAGTGGTCTCTTGAGGATGATTCAGTGTTTGAGAAGACCTAAGTTCTTGGCCTCGGTGTGTTTGTCTTTATTTTTCCTTTATATGAAAGCTCTGCGCAAACAGTTCAATACTTAACAGCTTACCCCGCGCCTTCCGGCTCACCCCTACATCCAAAAGCAACAATATTTCAGCGGACTGAAAGTTCTTCAGGGAGTCTCCTAGCAACGACTACAGGGTTTATCACAGATTCCGCACTTTTCATCCTCATGCGGGATGCTAAAGCTATTCCAGTAATTTAGGCACAACAAACGCTGCATCTCTGGATCCCCATTCCCTTAGGTGATGTCACCGTTCCATGAAAGGTTTACAACCCGCTGGGACAGGAGTACAGCAGCCTCCTCGAGTACTCACTGCGTCTTCGCCGAGGATGCGTCCGCAAACCGAACCCGGTGTTGGATGAGGACTCCCGCAAAATACCGCCTGGTGGGGGCGTTCCTGGCAAAGACGTGGGAGTGCCATTAATCTAGATTCGTAGGAAGGGAATTAACGCGATCAAAGGTTTCGGCGGAGCCATAATGCATACCGGCACCATGAATCAAGCGTTTTTCGAGTGCCAAGTTTCGAGTTCTGATACTCCTACCAAAGTTCTTCAACTCGAAAGACTTGAACACCCGTAATGACTTTCCAAACCCCGGGGCTGAATGCCTCTAATCTAGACCATGGAATACTGGTATTTTACGGCCCGGGGGGGATTGAACCCCACATGACTACTGGTGTTTTAATCGCCGCCCATACAAAATAACTTGAACGGTGGATCCTCTATCTCTCTTACTCCCAGCATTATTGCTGCTGCGAGTTTGGCAGAAAAAAAGTGTCTGCTCAATTTTGCAGGTTTACCTCTACAGTGGGGGCTCATCCAACGAACAGCGTGACCTTATCAGAGAAGTTTCGGCTTTGGGTGGGTTGCTTTTTGGCCGAAAGACTACTCTCAAAGCCTCTTGCGATGAAAACATACAACGAGCACATGGCCTTGCTTCTCGGCGAGGAAGGCGTTTGGAATAATGACCCCAGTTCTAACCGGAATAGAAACTCTTCTGGCCGGTTTGAGAGTCTCTCAGGTCCATCGGCGAAGCGTGTGGTTCGTGGTTTACTATCGCATGTCCAGAGGTCGCCTAAGGAATCCCCCACCATAGCATCAGCAGACCTAGGCACAGGTCCTGACCAAACTTGAACCATGGAAGTCTAGGTTGACGCTTACCTGGTCACAAATGAACTGTGCGAGTACCGGTACTAGTACTCGAGTGCTCGAGTGCTCGGGTGCTCGGGTGCTCGGGTGAGGAACCATCCCTCGCATGCGAATGTCCAGGCAAAAATGAGAGCTGAAAGTGGCGTTCTTAGTACTCGAGTACCACTATGCAGTCACACCTCGATATAAGGAGGCCAAGAGTTCGGGATTTCTGCTTCGTCATAGTGAGGTTTCGGAAGAAATTCCTCACAGCGAGGACCGTTTCTATGGGAGCAGGGGCAAATTCCCAGAGGGTTCATTCGCAATAGCAAGGTTTCCCCTATAAAGAGGTGCATTTCTCGGATAGCGAGGTGCGACTGTGAACAACAACAACAAGGAGTGCTTGGGCGGCATCCAAGACGAGATAGGGACGGTATCATCCGGGCAAGGAAAAGGTTTAAAATGGAAGAAGCCGAAAAAGCAAGATGTGTGTGAGAAACCACTTTTGCAAACGTAGTGGAAGCTGTACTCTACTCGTATGTTAACTTACAAGTAAAGTCTGGAGAAAAATTATGGGGGTCATCATACATGCAAGTGGCTATCTCCTGCAAATATCCAATATTTCAAGTCAACCCGCTTTTCGGCAAGTGAAACACGGCATCCTGCACATAGACAGTGGCTGGTGGGATCTGATAACTTTCAGAAACGACCATTGCAAAAACTTTCAGAGTTATTTTGGCTTTCATGGATAGGCACGTGTTTTGCTTGAGGTAGAAATTAAAGGTGTCATAGCTTACAACTGATCTAGCTGGTGGGCGAAAGACTATTCTAACATCACAAGTCCTCGATCGATTATGCCTCCGTACTGTTCTTGTCAAAACGCCGCTAACCACACTCTCGCCTGTTTTACCGTGATTTCAGTCTCATCGGGAGAGGGACACCGATCAACATATTTAGGGCACTTCTAGCCTCGCTGTTAGACAAAAACAAACCTGTGGATGATTTGGATGAGCATAAGATCTTCCGGCGCCCTCGAAGGGGTGCAAGTTGACCGTATGAGCAAGTTGTTAGTCACTGACTTTTATCAGAACACCATTGCCAGCTGATTATGGTCGTTGATGGCCTCGATGAAGCGCTCGGAGGCTGGTTCTATCGTATCTCGATCGCTAGAGCTCACGAAAAAAACAAAAAAACAACCAAAGTTAAAATATTTATCGGCAGGAGAGAGCACGGGTCATAAAGACGGCTTTAATCAAGTGTGTACGCATCCATATCGGACCAAAATTCATAAACGATAACGTCGAATATCCAAACCGTGCTCAGCGAAAAGGCTAAAGAAGCTCTGCTGTCTTTAGACGGCGGATTGAAAAGGAAAACTGCGAATCGAATGGTCGATGACACGCAGGGAACATTCGTACATAATTACTTTGCAGCGGTTTTGGCTAACGTAGGCAGATTCCAATAGGCCAAGTGCCAAATCGAGCACATTCCGAATCTTCCAAGTAGGAAGGCGATTGGTAGTGCCCTTGATAAACCATCACTCCATCTTCAGGCCGCTTAGGATCGCACTCTCCAGAATATATATGGCATGGGGAAGAAAGCCGGAAGCTTGCAAATAAAACATTCCACCTGATTGCGGCTCTCAGTGTCCAAGTTCAAGAGGAGTTTTTATTCAAAGCTTTAATTATCGAGAAAGGAGATACCAAATTGGACACCTATCTGATTAATGCATCCCAGGAACCCTTCTGAATATCTGCAAAGGACTCATTCTGTTAGAAAGATATCATTCAGGCGGAGGGCCATTCGAGATACCCCATTACTCGATTAGAATATTTACAATCGGTAAAGCGTCTGGATGCAGAATCAGTTACGGTTATCTCTTATATCGACCTACAGAAGGCATATGCCCTAATCCAAACGCTGTGCATAACTTTTGAGTCTTTCGACGGCAGCTTTGGTGGTTCTACAAATAGAGGACCGCCCGAGCCCCCCGGGAGCCACCACTTTTTGGATGGGCAACCCCTTCTTGAGCTAGCTATGCGTTACACTACTACCGCATACGATAAACTGGTGGATGTGTTGACCGATTTTCTTGGCGGCGCCGGCCAAGGATACTCCTCATGTTGGGCGCTGAAGTGCACATCCCTTAAGAGGTGCTGAAACCCGGAGGAAGCACGTATTCCCTAGCGTTTGGTATACGCTTCCATTCTGGGCCACCTCTGATAGTTGCCATTGGTGAAGGTCAGATAGAGCTAGTCAAATATTTGATGGAGCATTCGACAGACCTAAATCGCCCCTTCAGTAACTAAGCAACATCTCTGCTTGGACGGTACCCTCCAGACGCTGCGAAATAGCTGAAATTCGTTTGCCCAACGGTGCCACTGCTAATGCCGTGGATGGGGCCCGTGGGAATCCACTCCAAGCCGCTGTTTGCATCGGCGGAGGATGGGCTGTAGGCCGGCTTATGGAGGAAGGGGTGGATTTAGAGACAGAAATATATGAGGACTTTGAAATACAGGTGGAGAAGAGGAGACGGGGGGAGGGTTTTCTCAGGAGACGAATGAATTGTCGCCAAACTCACCAAAGCAGGGTGAGTGCAAACAAAGTCTCTGGAGGCTAGAATAGCCCTATGCGGCGCAGCAACAAAAAGGGCATATACACATACCGGCAGTTAGGAGACTATTGGAGGCAAACGCAGATGTTCACCTTTAGGCTGGGTACTATAGCACTGCATTGTAGGCGTGACGTTGTCTCAACCAGACCATTTCAAAGAACCCCCCGCATTCTGGAGCCGACGTTGATAACGGAGACCGCATATCGGCAAAGCGTTAGACGCGGTAAACGAGACGGCAGCAATGTTATTAGGGCCTTTGGTTTGGATTACAAAGTAGATCCAACCACCACCGGCGCCTAGAACCACCAGCAAAGACCTTCTAGGATTCAAAACCCAAACAGCTACCCGGCAGCCCATGGTGAGGGTGATCCTTTTACTATACTATACTTCCCTCACCCCAACAGGGTATGAACAAACATCCCCAGGGATCCAACCGCATCCTCAAATCCGGGAATCGTGGATTTCAACTCTTGGATATAACACCGGTCTCGGGAGCGCACAAGCACTTTGGGATATCCCCCGGGAGCGGAAGTAGTAGGTTGGTCCCTAGCATACCAAATGAGAAGTACTAGTCAAGAGCTATGGTGCAACTGCGGAAACTCGCGCTGTATATACCCGGGGCACGTATTTCTCAAGCTAGAAATGCGCATCGGTGGGACTCGGAGACACGGCAACGAATCAAGAAAGTCCTTATTACTACGCTTGCTCTCGGGGCGGGGTGCACGGCTAGAGGGTCAGAGATTAGTAACGGCAGCACGACTTGGTGTAAGAAGGCTCCGAGGAGGGCTTCAGACGAGAAGATTCCGAAGAATATCCGCAGCAATCTCGATACCCGCCCCCACCCCCGAAAAAAGCTTTCCATCTAATGTGAGCCGTAACCCATCCTTTCAATATCATATCATACGAGGACTACCGCGCCCAAGACTACCGCCATTGAGAAACCTAAAGGTTCAACCCGATACAAGTAGCATATCGATTACAAACCTATGATACAAGTACCTTGAAGATAATGCCAAGCGAACCCTTGACAGGACGAGGTCCGTACTAGTCTACGTCGGCAAGGCGTTTAGTGCCTGTACTCTACTGTACAAGCAATGGATCAGCATGGTATGGTTAACGTGCCCAGGGCGGCAGCTACAGATTACGCTTCCGGACTAATTTTCACGGGTATCTCATTGAATGAGATGGGCGGGAGTCAGCGAGGAGGTATGAGAATGATATCATTAGACGCGCGCAAGAATCCGGTACAAGTGCCTGGGAGATGTTTTTCCTTGCAAGATATGGAGGGAGGGAGGGAGGGATCATTTTTGCTGGTCAAACCGTTCTTGTAAATTTACTTGCATTGTACGAAAACATCTCCCTTGGAAGTAACCGTACTCGAGTACTTGTACCGTACTGTGGTGCTACTACCGGTGGTTACAGTTGCACTGTATCTTACTTGTCCTGGGCAAGAAAAAGAAGTTGAGGGTTTTTGTGGGGGCTTAGATGGGCACTGATATTTTGGAATACGGTACTGTGCTCGCTCTACGTGGCACACCACGGGAATGATTGCTGAGTCACCAACTCGTATATACTTGTATTTTTTTCTCCCACCCGCAAGGATCCGCTTGATAAGGTACCGAATTTTGGTGAGGGAGGGTGCAGCACGGTGTCACACCATACTATGCTAGTGCTAGGGGAGATGCTCTTTCCTCTCACAAGACGGTGCTTATCTCGCGCGCTATCCTAGACTAAACTATACTGACCGTCCACCAATTTTTTCAGGGGGGGGGGGGGGTACTTTGCACCACCCAGAAAATCAAATCTCGCCTTCCCTTCCCTCCTCCCGCCCGCCTTATATGCGGGGAAAAGATCGGGCGTCTTGCCAGAGGAGACCAATAACGAATGGTACATGTATGATACAACATGACCCTTGGAAAACCCCCTTCCCGTTTGAGCACCCCTCCTTCAACGCCCCAGGGCCTTGGTCGCAACATCGTGATTGGCAGTGAGGAGGCCGGAATAGGAGCGGTGCAGCACAATTCTCGAGGGATTTCCAGCGTGGGGTACAGTATACAACACCGAATTGTGGCAAGGCATATTGAACCGTTAGAATGGCTATGCTGCCCCCCGCTCTACAGCACCCCCTCACTATCCATGGCCATCACGGAAATACCCCTCGGGTAGACCCTCCCAACATTCGCTCGACATACTCGTTCGAGGAACTAACAGCGAACTCATGCTATCCATGCAAAAGCACCCTATGGTATAGTAAAAGCAAGGCAAGGGAGCAAGGAGGCAAGCAAGCGGACAAGCATAGTGTATAGTATGGAAAGTAAAGCTCCAACGTGTGTGCGTACTGTACTCGCGCGGCGCATCGATCGAGATATAATACGGTGGGATAAGTTGATAATCCCGTGATACGATGCAGCGGTGGGTAGATTAGTCGATAAGCAACCTGTTACATAAGTGCCATGCTGCCGGTATGGGTTTGATTACAGTACCGTAGTTCACTGGCTGGGGGGTTATGCTGAGGGCGAGATCATGGACTGTAAAGTACCGTACTCTACTCGAGTACTCGAGTAGACTACATACCAGTGGCATCATACTGTACTCGGGTGCGGGAACAACGCCACGGGAACTATGGACAATCAAAAGATGCCAAGCCACCGTAGTTTCCAAGGAATCTTCCATCACCGCCGGCTTGAGTTATCGATCGCATGATGCCATTGCGGAAAATGCTTGGTTGCTCTCCACATCCCGGCACTTAAGGGGGTGCAAACATGGGCACGATTGACACTTATAAGACACTGTCGCAAACAAGCCCCCCGGTTTCCGTTCGGGTATCGTACTCCCCCGGCAACTCCGCCCCTCAATTCATCTCGGCAATTCACACACCCAGACCATCATTTGCTGTTTATTTTCTTTTTGCCCCGTGGGCAAATGTGGATGTGGGAATTAATAAGATTTTTCTTCTTCTTTTCCCTCGCTGTGTGTGTGTGCGTGGGGGTTATATTGCAAGGAGAGAGAAGTGATGAAGTGCCTGCTCTCTGATAGGCATAGAAGCGCACACAGTATTCGAGTATGCTAATGGACCGTGTTCTCGGGTTTGGATTCTAGGTTACAGTACCTTTTGGTCTTGGTACGCTACAGATACTTATAACTGGTGCATTTCCCAGTGTTTATTTTGCCCTGCGTTTAACTAGCTGGCCGACACATGACCGAGAAAACGAACGACATGGCCTTGATTGGTGCTGAGGAGGATGTTGCCAATTCACCGGGTGCTGGTTACGATCCCACGGAAAAAAATGCAGAGAAAGGGCAGTTCATCGCTGCTCTGGAAGAGATAAAGTTCTTGTTCACCACTAGAGAGGGTTTGCTCGGTAATTATGAGTCGGTTTGCCATCATCCTTGTTTCCATAAATTCCGAGCCTGCACTTTGCTAACGGGAGGACGGCAGCTATGCGTGGTTGTTGACGCCAGATATTCCCCCGTTTAATCGAAAGTATAAGAATCAGGTGAAACCCTTTTACGGCATTGATGAGAAGATACCGCTGCTGTTGACCCTATTGTTGGGCTTGCAGCATTCGCTTGCCATGATGGGCGGGGGTTTGTACTCGTATTGTGCTCGTGTGACCCTGTGGAGAGTTAGCTAATGAGTTTTCAGTGGTTACTCCACCATTATTGATTGCTGGGGCATCAGGCGCAAATCTCGATGCCGAGACAATCTCCTACCTGGTCTCGGCATCCTTGATCCTCTCCGGAGTATTCAGCTTCTTCCAGATCATGCGTTTTAAAGTTTTCAACACCGGCTTCTACATTGGCACAGGTATGATATCGGTTGTTGGGGAGGCCTTTGCTGTGGTACCTATCGCCCAGGCATACTTTTCCCGACAATACCAGGACGGCCAATGCTCAATTGTAAACGGGGTCAAACAGCCATGCCCAAATGCTTATGGCAGTTTTATTGGGACCGTAGCAGTTGTCATGTTGTTTCAGATCCTACTCAGCCTCATTAGGCCCAGGACTCTGATGAAGATCTTCCCCAATCTGGTCACCGGGATGGTATTGCTCTGCATCGGGGGAGGCTTGGTAGCTAGTGGAGTGAAGAACTGGGCGGGTGGCAGTGGTCCTTGTGAGTTCCGCTGGGCTGGATAGGAGGGATAGGGCTGATGAGAGCAGGTATGGCGAGACCTCAAACTGGATTCTTCAAATTGTGTCCCAATATCAAAGCACCGGAACCACGCCCCTGGGGTGATCCTTCGTTCATTGGATTAGGTTTCGCTGTATATGTTACCATCCTCCTGGTAGAGCTTTTCGGTGCCCCTTTGATCCGGAACTGTTCTGTTGCAGTTGGGCTATTGGTTGGGGCCATAATTTCCGCTGCCACTGGCTTCATCGACTCCAGCAGCATTACCGCCGCTCCAAATGGTACATTTGTTTGGGCCAAGACATTCCCGTTATCAGTGGACGGGGGTCTGGTGTTGCCCTTACTTGCGTGCTGCGTCACAACGCTGGTTACCTGTCTCGGCGATATAATTGCGACTGCGGAGGTAAGCGGAATAGATATAGAGGGGACGAGTAGTGATTTGGACACTCGCGTTCAAGGAGGATTGACGGCCGATGGGATTTGGAGTGTCCTTGCGGCTCTGGGAACAAGTACCCCTATTGTTTGCTTTGCTCAAAACAATGTAACCACTCTCCCTCACTCTTTTGTGCTTCAACTAACTTTTCTAGGGAGTTATTGCTTTGACGGGCTGTGCCTCTCGCAGAGCGGGCTACGCATGCTGCTTTTTCTTGCTTCTTGCAGGCATTGCCAGTAAATTCGGCGCATCGGTAGTAGCCCTCCCGCCTAGCGTGATTGGAGGGATGACGACCTTCCTCTTTACCACAATCGTAGTCTCTGGCCTTCGGGTACTCTCCACTGTGACTTGGAACAGACGCAATAGATTTATCGTTACGGCCGCGTTGACACTTGGTTTAGCCGATTTGATTGTGCCGGACTGGTTAGTGCATCTGCTGCCAACTCGAGAAGGAAGAAGCCTTCAAGGGTTCTATGATGGGATTAGTGTTGTGGTTAGAACAGCGTATTGTCTTGTTGCAATAGTGGGAGTTTTGCTCAACTGGATCATTCCCGAGGAGAATGCGGGTGGTGGTGGGATTTTAGGGGGTGAGACTGACAACAAAGCTGTTGTTGCGGAGACCGAGCCGGGAAGAAAGGTGGACTAATTTATGCGTCACGCATTGCAATGTCGATTTCTCTGATTTCTGAACGAATCCTTTATTTTTAGTATCTTTTAACCATTGGACAGTCCTGGAAATATTCTCGACTCTCTTATTTAGGCCTTTCTCTTAGGTGTCTTGGTGGGATTAGGCAACCTTAGCCTCTAATTAAAATCGCATTTGGTGGATGAAACAGGTGTCAAGCCAACATTTATAGATTGAGATGACACGCTCGTGATGGCCCCCTGACCTTCGAATTATCTCTTGCCACTTCTCCTAGCTGGTTTCTGACTGTGTGATATCGTTCGTTGTCTTTACTGAATCTTGAACCATGGGTTGTTTCTAGTGCGGCACAGTGGATCGCGGGAATCTGCTCAAGTCCTGGTTTATATGTTCGATGTTTGTTAACTATTCGGAGGTGCTGATAGCCCACCACACCTTATTATGAACCCACGGAAGGGCTGTGAGTGTGCGTAGGTTTCCATCATGGGGGCAATTGCTGCCCATAGGCGATGGCAGAAGGAAGGCACACTCTGCCCATAACAGCTAGAGTTCCGGACCAGCACCACCCATCGTGGCCACTTCGGACCACTATCACAAAGCCGTCCACCACAGACCCGACAAAGACTTCCCAGAACGCGACCTACCGTATCAAGACCACCATGTTATCCTACCGCTGCAATAAGAGTGTCATCATCATTCGTACCTCACTCCGTGTGAATCATTTCCGTATCTCCTGAATCGTATCCACTACTACTACTATTATTTCCCAGTCTTCCCCAACTTCTCCTTCCACTCGCGTATGTGAAAGCACGGAGTGAACATCTGTATCTCTGAGCACAAGTCGGAACCGTTTGATCTGGAATTGTTTTGCTAGTGGATCTGTGTCGCTAGATGTAGGCGCTTTCTGGGGGTTTTCGTATAATTGCTTCCACTATGTTGTGGGGACAACAAAGACAATGTGGATGTTCCTGTCGACCTCCCTGAGGTGAACATCCATGCCATGTTTGTAATCCCGGGTGAGTTGGCCTAATGAACTGCAGATATGTCCTTCAATAGAGAATTTTGTAGAGTCTCCCAGTCTGGGCCGCAGTGGGAAGGTCCGTATTGAACAGACTACCACCAAATACCTCAATCAACATGCGCCTTCTGTAGTACCACAAGTACTTGAATAATAGAGCAAATGTGCAAAGTATTTGAAATTGTTCTACTCGGATACGAGCAGAGAAACCCCCGCTCTCGACCCCCCAATCGAGAAAAAAATAAGAAAATATACAGCGCTTCTTACTAGAAGGGGTAATTCTGCTGTCCTAGCATATCGCTCTTGCATTCGAGAACTTGCGGTAGGAAAGGGTTCACACGTGGGAGCACAAGCAAAAATTTCCTCTGAACCCTAGTTGCTCGTATAGTGAGAGCAGCGTAGCGTTCCTGTCATTCCCCAATTGCCTTGAAAGTTTGACCTTTGCTAGTGGGTAATGTATCATAGCTAACAAAATGGACCGATTTGTCATTTCGGTCATGCCAGTGTAGATGTTTCGATCGGGTCATCTTGTAAAATTACACAAAGGTTCAGTTTGTCAAGATTGTCGAGATTGAATACTATAAGGAATCTGGCGTCAAACTCTTTTCCCCTTGTATGACTCTATCGAAAAAATGACATGTCCAAGTCATTGTGGCGGAACATAGTTGGCAGATCGGCCAGAATCCAACGCGCGAGAAGGTAGGAAAGAATATAGGATTTTCCCTCTTGTATATTGGCTAGTAGAAGGATGACTGGTTAATCGAATACTTGGACGCTACCTATCGTATCCCGGTTGACCTGATACTTTATAGTCTTGGTTGACATCTTGTCGTTTTTTCCCCAGTTACTGGATACCACCTGGCCATCTCTGCCTCCACAAGTAGCCGTTCAATATGGATATACTCCTCCCGTATGAGTAGTTTGTTCCTATAATAAATGGGAAGTTCTGTCCTAATGTCAAGTACCTTGAACTCACGCCACAGTACTTACTTAACCTTCGGCATGCCCGCGGGAGCAAGGTATCCGGGCCGGATTCCATATTTCAGTTGCGGAAACCTGCAAGGCGAAATACCTGATTACGCGCGGATGGTGATGTTGTCCCCACAGCACCTCATTCAGGTACCCCATCATAGCGAATTGAGGCAAGATAAGTGATGGCAGACTAGACGGAAGGGATTCCTGGGAGGTTTGGCAGGTCAACGGCATACCTGAACCGAAAGGGAAGAGAAGAGGAGGTTGTAAGTGCTGACAGCCTGATGGCGAGCATATTTTGGATATATATAGCAAATTGTTTCCTCTATTGTCGTATGATATCTCTTTCATTTCTACTTATCATCTTATAAAAAATCCGTCATCAGGATATTCCCGTCATCGGATAGTCAGCCCCATTCCTCAAGGAGTGAAACCTAGAGCGCAAGCTGATATGGACATGCCGGTTTCGGGTGTGGTGATGGAAACAGTTCCCTGACATGAGTAGCATAGGATATGCGGTGAATATGTTAGTTGCGAATATTAACCACACTGGGGTGGGCTATTTCCAGCGATAGTCATGGAAATTCTCTGAGGGTGTTTTTGTTTAATATGAGGAAGTGATGCTTGCAATGTCCGAATAAGATGTTAGTACTGACGTGATCGAAAACCCTTGCGATCACAGACAGTTGGGTGCATTCCTGGCAGCTACTGGGATTTCACTCCCCTGGATAGACTGTGCCTGCGCGCCTCGAGGGACACCTACCGTACGTCGAGTGTACTAGTACACGTTCATTGCACTTCTGAAGTCAATAGTTGACATAGGGGAGAATGAGGTACAGTACGATATTTAACGGGCGAGCCCAGCCCCTTGAGAACCGCCGAGAAGCCATAATCTGATAAAAGGAGATTCGGGATTTCCCCCTTGCCATCCCCCTCGTCGAGTGTATTGTCAAAAATTATACCGGTCAAACCGGTACCCTTTTTTCCTACGATACCCGCAATCTCTTTCCCCCAGTTTCCGACTTAGCCCAGGTGCACCTGGGGCGGGATGGCTCTCGATGTCCTAGCTACAGTACCTCGCTATCGCGAAACCAGAAAGTAGGCCAGCAATAAGTGTTTCTCAAAATGTTTGTATGATATGATACCAGCATTTTTTTTTCCTCCTCATTTTTTTTCCCCTTTTTCCTGCTACAGCAGAGGTTTGAGAGTACTGGAAGGACACTTGTAAGTTGATTGTCAGTATCATGCCCTCGGAGATATTCAGTTGCGCTATAAGTGACCGGGGAGCCAGGGTGCTGAATGCATCGCTATCGCAGTATTTTCCCTAGGAGGACTTGAAGAAGTATCATACCCCAGAGTTCTCAAAGGATGCCCGGGGCAGTGTTCTCCGACTCTCATCATGGGATATCACTCGGCACTCTCATAATAATAGACCTTGTCTCAATCTTATTATGATATTATCATATTATCAAAGTTACAGAAGATAACTACAGTATTATCAAGGCTGGTGTGTGGGAGTTAGATAATCTACAAGTACAAGGTAGGCAAAGTTGGTTTTGGTGCATTGTACAATTCAGTTTCGCGGGAAAAATTATCGTGTCATACATAATATCAAACATTTTGCAAGAAATCTGGTATGGAGTTTTTAGTCTTCCGGAACGATAGCTGTAATGTCACATACAGTTTTAAAGTTGCGAATTTCCTTTGAATTATATTGTAATTGACCCGCAATGTTATGTTGAACCACAATTTTGAGCTACAGGTTATGTTGAGCTGAGAGGGACTCTCAAGCTGACCCGGGGTCGGTGGGAGAGGCTTCGAACCCGCCACTGTCCCAGGAGTAATAGCTGTTCTATCATGCCTTGTTTGGCGGTGCGGATCCGGGCTTAGTGGTTATACGTTAAAATTCGATGAGAAAAGGAACTTCCAAGAACTTTGATCCCCTTCCGCGGATCCTGTGCCAATTGCTCCGTTCTAAATACGCACCGGTATCTACCGTCGATTCAGGGGTCGTCTCCTTGCTCTTCACCAAGTCTGGCATGGGGCGTCGACCAAAGGCATCACTATACCGGTGCTTGAGCTGTAACCAATGCTGTGGCCGAGACGGATCACTTTTCTTTTCCAATAAATTATCTACAATTACAGCCTCCCCATGATTCCCCCCCAACCTCTCATGATCGATCATTCAAGGTTCTCAAAATCAAAAAAATATGAAATCACAAAGCTATCTTGAACATGAGCCCGTCTGCCCGCCCCACTAACCTAGCCCAAAATGAGCTAAAGTTGAAAAGAAAAAAAGAAAGAAAAAAGCCGAGCAAAGCCATACCCCGTCCATCCATCCGTCCAACCCAAGCCTATATCCTACAAAAACCACTAACACCCCCAAATACTCCTCCAAATCTTCTCATCAACCTCGTTAAAGATGCCCTCCCTCATTCTCCAAACACTGACCAAACTTCCAACACCTACTCACCCGCAACACCCCGTCAAATTCCGAATCAACAATCAACACTCGCACAACGCCAACCTGGCGAAGAGCAATACGACAAACTCACCGCCCCCTTTGACAAACTCGTTAAATTCCCCCCTGGAGCTGAGCTCGAGCGCCCGGCCGGCGACCAGTTCCACCAGGGCCTCTCTCAATTCCATTTCATCGCTGCGTGCGATGAATACTTCGCGGGCGAACTCGATGACGAGGGATGGGAGTGTTTCGAGCGGTGTCTGGGCGAATTGTGTGCGGAGCTTGTGCAGGGCGAGGGTTGACAGGGCGGGGGCTTGGACGGTCGGGAGGCTAGCGAAGCGGTAGACCGAGATGTTTGTGTGGAGGAGGTGGATGTGATAGGGTTCCTGGGGCGCAGCAGGGGCTTTCGGAGGGGGTTGGGAGGACAGGCTCGATGAGCGGGAGGTCTTTGGCGAAAGCACTGGGGAGTAAGATGGGAAAGTAGTCGCCGAGGGTGTTAGTGGTGGAGAAGGTAGCAACGCATTCGGCAACCTGAGTTTGCTATTGCTACTGCTGTGATTATTACCATCCACCTTGACGACCTCCTTTTCCGCGTTCTTCTGCTCGGGAAAGTATTCCGAGGTGTAGGTCGATGTATTGTCCGCTTTTTCAAACACCGGCGCGGGCTTGCCCCACACGCCAATCCCGCCCGCCATGGCGGCGTACATGAGCGGGGAGCGGGGAAGATGCGCGGCTGGCCGGGTGGAATGCAGCAACGGTTGGTCATCCACTTCCTCCTCCTCTCCCGGCTCACTTGGGAGCACATAATCCCCGGTGTACAGAAATTCTAGCGCATTATCGAGGGTGGGAACGCTCACGCTCGATGGGTCGAGGAGGACATACGAGTCGCGGGGCTTACGCGATTGTAGGAGGGAAGTATATTTTGATAGGAGTGGACGGTGGACAGTGTATGTGATGTCCTCCTCCCCGGAGTCGCTAGTGGGGAGAATGAGCCGGATTGTCGGGGCCGTCAGGAAGCTACCAAATAATGTCAGCTTGCGCTTCCGCTCAGCGAATACAGTAAATCGCTATATTGTGCAGCAGTACAGGAGTGGTGTCCATTATGCAGATGCAAAACACGGGGGTAGAACAATGCAGGCCAAGGCACTATACATACCTAGCAATAGTAGAACCAGCCATGATAATGATTCTCAATACACTTTTTTTTTTTTTTTTTTCTTTCTTTCTTCCTTTCTCTCCACCGCAGTTATCCAATACCGGTATTACCACAGCCAAATCAACTCACGTTCCAATAATCCCCTCGGAGGGTGGACCGAGCCTTTATGAAGAACCTCCCTCCCTCCGTAATAAGTGAAAAAGGGGAAGAAAAAAAAGGAAGAAAAAAACCAGCCCAAAAGCATTGTTTCTCCTCACTTTCGTTTTCCCGCCCCGATCACGTCAATTCACGTGCCCTGACACTACGCCCAAAACGCCCAGCAAGATTTTATTGTGCTAGTACTCGTAGGTGTATCAACTCGCAGACGCGAAATGGGCGAACCCCGCGCTGCGGTTACACGGACGAGAGAGAGGGGGGGGGGGGGCGAAGGCTGAACTTGAACCAGGGTTCGTTTTTTTGTTTTTATTTTTTTGCGCGGGGAACCGGAGAGAAAAATGCGAGTGAGATAGCATCATCAGCGGTTTTGGAGATGGTCTGGGCATAAGCAGGTGCATAATCGCGATTGCCCAGAGAACTAAAGCTACGATCAATAAGTCTGTACACAACCCCACCCGTACGTGCATCGTGTAATTTGACTGCAACTTCAATTAAGCAATTGCAACACCAAAAGTAGAGCTAAAAATACAATAAAAATACTGATAGAAAGCTATGTCCATGGTGTTTAATACTTGGTATACCAGCCTCGATTTCTTCGTACGGCATGGTAGCACCTGGGCATTGAATCGATCAGACTGTCAACCAGTACCTGTGGAACAGCCCACCATGCAGCCTTTAAGGCTACAATAAAAATCCTCCTGCTTGCAGCATTATCTTTAAGGTCTTTCAGGTGTCCATAATCCTTTCGAAGTATACTCTTCATAGCCTTCCAAACATGCTCGATTGGGTTTAAATCGGGGCTGTGGGGAGGGTGCTCAGCTATCCAGATACCATGTGATTCCAACCACTCTTTGGTGACCTTTGCAACGTGAATTTTTGCAT